>CAUYUJ010008546.1:334468-369468 GCA_963575745.1 Prorocentrum cordatum | reverse complement strand
TAGTAGTAAGTAGTAGTTTGGTAGTAGTGGTAGTAGTAGTAGTTAGTAGTAGTCAGTAGTAGTAGGTAGTAGTAGTAGTAGCAGTACTAGTAGCAGTAGTAGTAGTAGTAGTAGTAGTAGTAGTAGTAGTAGTAGTAGTAGTAGTAGTAGTAGTAGTAGCAGCAGCAGCAGCAGCAGCAGCAGCAGGAGTGGTAGACGCCGGTAGGCCAACGGACGAAGCAACCAGCCAACCAGCCCAGGGCCGCCAACCAGCCAGCCACGCATCTCCTGCAAGGGTTCCAGGGGCAGACGCAATGTTTCCGATGAGGCCCCGTCTGCGGGGCCCCCCCGAGGGTCGCCAATCAACCAACCCACCACGGGCGGCGGGGCTGGCGAAGCCAACATATGATGACCTCCCGTTCGCCTCTCCTCCTCGTCGTCGTCGTCCTGGTCCTTGTCCTCCTCGTTCTCGTCCACGTCCTCGTCCTCCTCCTCTCTTTCTCCTCCTTCCACTCCGACGCCCCCCTTCCTCCCCTCGAGCCCCTCCCCCGCCCCCTCCTCGAAAAAAGTCCGCCGCTCCATTGCCCCCCCCCCCTCCTCTCCCGTCCTCGTTTTCCTCTCTTCTCCTCTCTTCCCTCTCTCAGAGACGATCGAAACTTTCAAAGCTTCTCAAAGAGTTACCGGGGAATGTCCGATTTTCCCGGGGGTGAATCCGATTTAACCGCGAAATTTTTATAATCATGACGCAACGCGCCCCCCCCGCCGCGTGGCTCCGGCACCTCAGCCGCGACCGCGCGCGCGACGGGACGCGCGCGAGCGACGAGCGACGAGCGACGACGACGACGACGCGAGCACCACGCAGGTGGCGATATGCCCCACTGCGCCTGTGCACGCCGCAGCGTTCGCGCGCAACACACAGCGCGCGCGTATGCCACACCGCCTGCGTACACCGCAACAAAGGCGCGCAACGCAGCGCATGTGCACACCACAACGCTTGCGCGCGTAGGACTGGTAGAAGGAGCATGCACGTGGGGATCTGCTGCGGACAACCAGACGCCACGCCAGAAAGGGCTGATAATCGAATGCGACGTTCTTCCCTCCTCCCTTCTCCTCCACCTCCACCACCTCCTCCTCCTGTTCCTCCTCCTTTTCCTTCTCCTCCTCCTCCTCCTTCTCCTCATCCCCCTCCTCTTCCTTACCCTCTGTCGTGCGGGTTGGCGCTACAGCCAACGTGCGCATCTCAGCGCGCGCCGAATAATGGCTGATTGAATCGGTCCACTTAGTTCTCGGACGGCCAATTTACCTGGAGCCTCCATTTTGTCACAAGGATTTGTTCCAACATTCTATCTGCAACAGTGGTGCTGCGTTGCACAAGGTTGCTGTGGTGCACCCAGGCGCCGTGGTGCACACAGGCACTGCAATGCACGCAGGCATTGTGGTGTACACTGGTGCTGTGTTGCACACCGCTGATGTTGTGTATGCAAGCGCCGCGGTGTGCACAAGAACTGTTGTGCCCGCAAGCACGGTGGCACAAAACGGACGCTGCGTTGCACGCGGCTGCTGTGGTGTACACAAGCGGCGTGATGTACACAGGCGCTGTGGTGCACGCGGGCACTGTGGTGTACAGAGGCAGTGTGGTGCAAATCGCCACCTACATATTGGCGCTACCCGTCCTCCGCCATTCCTAAGCATTCCCATGCGCCGCCGGCGCGAGACGTGACGCCATCGACCCCCGTCCACCCCCCCTAGATGATTGCCGCCATCGGCCCGGAATACAAAACAGGCTTCAGCCGCGTCCGCGCTCGCCTTGGGAACATTCGGCAGCGCTTTCAAACCGAGGGGTGGGCCCCCCCCAAACACACGGCGCCGTCGACCAAAACCAGCGTGACTCTCCTCCCCCCCAAACCCCCCCCCCTCCCGAACCCCCCCTCGTTTCCCAAGGCTTCCCTCGACGCCGGCGCCGGCGCTGGCGGCCGCCAGCGGCGCCCACGGCGGGACGCAGCGACAATGACCAGAGGCAGCCCAGGGGGGGGTGGGGGTTTCAAACCCCCCTCTTCCCTCCCATGGCGCCGGGGGTTGGCGTTCAAACACCCCCCGCTCCTCGCGCCGGCGCCGGCGCTGGCGGCGGCCAGCCGCGCCGGCGCTGGCGCCAGCGACGGCGGGGACGCAGCGACGATTACCAGCACCAGCACCACCACCACCACCACCACTACCACCACCACCACCGCCTCAACACACCACCACCACCACCAAAAACAGCACCACACAACCACCACCACCACAGCCACCACCACCACCCCACCACCACCACCAACAGCACCACACAACCACCACCACCGCCACCACAGCCACCATCACCACCACAACCACCACCACAAGTCACCATCATCACCAAACCACCACCACAAAAAACCCACCACCATTACCACCATCACAACAGTCCACCACACAACCACCACCACCTCCACAACCACCACCACTACCAGCAGCACAACCCACCGCCACCACAAACCACAACACCACCACCACCACCGCCACCACCACCACCACCACCGTCACAACAAACGCCCACAAACCACCGCCACCGCCACAACCCACCACCACCTCCACCACAAACCACCACAAACCACCACCACACCACCACAACCACCACCACCACAACTCACCATCACCACCACCACCGAAAAAACCAAACACCACTACGACAACCACCACAATTTACACACCACCACCACCGCCACAACCACCACCACCACTACCAGCAGCACAACCAACCACCACCAACACCACCACAAACCACCAGCACCACACCACCTCCACCGCCACCACCACCACCACCAGCACCACTTACACAAGCCACCGCCACAACCACAACCCACGACCACCACAACCACAAACCACCACCACACCACCACCAAACCACCACCACCACCACCACAACCCACCACCACCACAAACCACCACCACACCACCACCAAACCACCACCACCCACCGCCACAGCCACCACCACCACCACAGCAAACCACCACACCACCACCACCACAACCACCACCACCGCCACCCCCACCACCGCCACCACCACCACCACCACAACCCACCACCACCACCACCATCGTCGTCTTCGTCGATGCTCCCCGCCACCGCCGCCCGCCGCCGCAGGTGCCGGCGCCGGCCCAGAAATGGAAATCGTCGTCCCCGCCGCCGTCGCCAGCCGCCGCCGACGCAAGCGCAGGCCCGAGGAGGGGGGAAGCACGGGGGGGGGCCGGTTCCACCCCCCCCTCCCTCCAAGCGACCAAGGAACGCGCTTTTTCAAAGAAAGGGGAAGAAAGAGGGAGGACGACGGGAAAGGACGGACTGGGCCGACAGACAAAAAGGCGGGGGGACGGGGAGGGGGGCCAAGCGGAGGGAAGAGGTAGGGAGACCCCGCAGCGAACAAGGGCAAGAAAGCACAAGGGCAAGGGAAAGCCACAGAGAAGGAGTGTGTGCACTTGACTGCACAGTACTGTGCGCGAACATACGAGCACTTGGTGTGCTTATCACACGCAGGAGGTATCTAATACACCACCGCCGTGTCTGGCCAGGGTCATCCTGTGCCCCATGTATGGTGTGTACGCCTCCTGGCCGAGGCCAGGAGGGTCTATCGGAGTCTATCGGAGGTTGAGGGGTGAGATCGAAAGGGATCGGAGAGCCCCCCACTGGGAAATCGGTTTCGGTTTCGTGTCCGTGCGTGCCGTGCGTGCGGGCGAGGCGAAGCTGCGAGGGCGGGCGAAAGGAAAGTCTCCTGTGGCTGAGGCGCGGCCAGACGAAATGATTATCCCTCCGGCAAGCGGTGGCCCGCGGTGTCCCGCCGGTGTCCCGCAGGTGTCCCGCTTGTGGCTGGGTCCCGGCTGGACCAAATGTTTCTCCCTCCAGCGCGGTGGCCCGCGGTGGCCCGCTGGTGTCCCGCCGGTGTCCCGCCGGTGTCCCGATGGTGCGAAAACGAAAGTGAGACCGAAAACGAAATCGATTGTGAGATCGATAGTGAGATCGATAGTGAGACCGATAGTGAGATCAATAGTGAAATCGATAGTGAGATGAATAGTGATGATATCAATTGTAAGATCGAGTGATATCGATAGGGAGATCGATTGTGGGATCAATAGCGAAATCCAGAGTGAGATCGACAGTGAGATCGATCGAGTGAGATCGATAGTGGGATCGATGGTCCCAAGAGCGAGCGGCAACGCAACAATCACCACTATTGCCCATTGCTGGCCCCCCTCCCCCCCCAACCTCCTTATCACCCCCAGGGTGGTCGGAAAGGTACACCACTGTGGGGCCCAGGACGGCCCTCGCCAGGCAGGGTAGTGGTGTATAGATGTTGTATGTGCTCGTCATGCATGTGCACATGCACTCAGACTCTGAAACTCACGGCCTCGTCCTCGTACAGGCAGCCGTCGGAGTCCACGTAGACCGCCAGGCTGCCAGCGAGCTCCCCGCTCCTGGACACGAGCGCCGCGATCGTCTCCGAGATCGTGGTTGGACCTGAGGCAGCATACAAGCAATTTAAAACATACATGGGCAAGTTCAGCAACCCTGAGTCTAAAAACGTTTTCATCTCTTGGGGCCGCACCTTTGACTTCCGCCGCCTTCCGCCGACCTTCCGCCGACTTCCGCAAGCGGAGGCGGCTCCGATTCACTTCCGCCGACCTTCTGCCACCTTCGAATCCTTCGATCCTCGAAGGCACGGCCCTATTTCGGAACGCCACAAAGGTATTTTGTATTGCGGTCGAGACGACGATAATAACAGGGGCCCTGGTACGACCACACTGCGCGACGTATCGCACCTGCTGCTGCCTTCTCGGACCTCCTCATTCGAGTATGCATGCGCACTGCACTCGCCATGACCAGGCGCCTGCACAAGGTGCTCCCAGTGCTAAACTGGGAGCAACTTGTGCTCGCGGTGCCTGGAAGGAATCCATCTCGTGCCGCTCCCCGCAGGAGCAAAAACCATCTCGTCCACGGGAGGCGCTTCCTGAGAGAAAACCATCTCGTCCACGGGAGCGGCCCGTCTCGCGCCGCTCCCGCGGGAAAGAACGACCCTCCTGACCAGATGGCGAAGCACCATCCCCTTCGCGCCCGAACGGCGGCCCGAGACAGCGCGATTCCTTGTGGGATCCCAGCCAGGACACGGCATGGATGAACGCCGCTAGTGTCGAGTCTCTCGTCGAGCCTTGGCTGTTGAAGTGGGCGTCTGCCCTCCAAGTACTATTAGATCGGGCATGTCCCCCTACAGCCAAACTTTGAGGGATAAAATGAAAAATAGTCACACAATATGCAAACATACACGGAACATACATACATACATACATACTAGAACCACGCGCGCGCTTCGCGCGCGCTTAGGTTCTAGTCCAGCCCATGGCGCTGTGATGAAACGGAGGTCGGGGTTTCCAGGCGACTCGCAATCGGAGAGGAGTTGTGTCCGTCGTGGGCCGGTTATGGGATGTCGCAGGGCTCCCTTGGGCTGGCTTTTGGGCTTCTCAGGCGCTCTTGTGGGGGGGGCAGGTGTTTGTGGCCCCGATGGCGCCGTCCAGGGTTGCCTCTTCGTTGTCACGACGCGCAGGTCTTGGTTTGTGGGTTCGTCGAGGAGATCGCTGAACAGGCTTGGGGCATTGACTGGCTTTATGATGAAATGTCGAGGCCGTAGGCTGCTGGTCTTTGGATGTCGTCACATGTCCTTGGCTTGTCTTGCCGAACATGTGCGGGAGGGACGAGGAATGACGGAGGACGAGACGAAAACTGCCCGCTTTTCTTTGTCGGCCCGCCCTGTGGTCCGAATAAGAGTTGCGGCGGCCCGCACTGCCACGCTGACGGACCCCCCCTCCCTCTGGCTTTTGGCCGGGGCGGCGGGGCAGGACAGGCGACGGGTACTTAGTACACGCTGTCGCCACACTGCTCAGGTCGGGGCCTCCTAGGCAGGACGACGCCATCTGCGCGAACTCGCTTGAGGTACTTGCCAGCAGTCCACCGGGGGATCTCCTGAAGGCAGATGATGGCACTCTCCATGCCTGAGCGTCGCGAACTGCGAACAATGCGGACTGCTTCGCAATGACGCCCTGAAATAAAATGCACGCGCTGCCACGCCAGCTGGCGGAGCACGTGCAAAAGAAACTCAGAGGACGGAGAACAAACTGCCTTAACACGTAATGCACGCGCTGTCACGCCGGGTGGTGGAGCACTTGCAGGAAGATCGAAGAAAGACGGACGAAGGAGGAACACAGCCGTGCTATAAAATGCACGCGCTGACACGCCAACTGGCGGAGCATGTGCAGGACGAAGGAGCGGTAACGGAGCACGGAGAGAAAGCCGCCTTGAAACGGCATGCACGCGCTGTCACGCCGGCTGGCGGAGCACGTGCAGGCGGGACGAGGAAAGACAAAAAGGAGGCAGAAAGACATATGGAAGAAACAGGAACTCTCTTGAGCCGTCTCGGGTCCTGCTGGGACGTGCCCAGACCGTTTTCGTGTTGTCTCCTCACGCTGTGATAGCTTACCAACCATGTTGGGGCATCTTGGGGCCCAGGTCTCTTTCGAAGTCTCTCGGAGCCCAATTGGAGCCTCTTCGGAGTCTCCTGGAGGTTTCCCGGAGTCCTCCTGGGGTCTCTTGGGAGCCTCTTTGTATTTTCTTTTGGGCCTCCCAGGGACCTCTTTCGGCCTGTCCTGTTGGGCACCTATAGGCGGCCTCGGTGGTCATTTTTGGGCAGAGGGTTCCAAATAGCAGCGCGTATTACCCCTCCATCCTGGGGCCCTCTTGGGCCGTCTTCGGGTTTTCTTGGTCCATCTTGGGGCCCTCTTGAGCCGTCTAGGGGCACTCTTGAGAGCCTCATGGGCAGTCTGTGGGCGTTTTTGGAGACCTCTGGGGTTGTCTTCGACTGCGTTAAAACTAAAAAACGAATATACTAAAAAGTGCAAGTATTGCTGAGGGGATGGAGCACTCTTGCGGGTCCTCTTGGATTGGTCTTGGATCGTCGTGGACGCCTCCCCTCAAGAGCCGCCTTGACGGCGGTCTGGAACGCTTGACCCGTCTGGGGGAGCGTTGGAACAAGAAAAAAAGAGAAATAAAAAAAAAACAAAAAAAAACAAAGAAAAAACACAAAAAAGAGAAAAAAGAATAGAAAAAAAAAAAAAAATAAAAAAAAACAAAAAAAACAAAAAAAAAAAAAAAAAAAAAAAAAGAAAAAAAAATAAAAAAAAAAAAAAACGAAGAGAAAGAAAAAGAAAAAAAGCGCGACGCCGACATCCGTCAAAAACGAAAGGAAATATCTAAATTTGGCCTCTCGGAACACTCGCCGGGCTGCTGTTTGAACCTAGTTGGGCCGTCTGGAACCTCTGGAAGCCGTCTTCAGGGCAGCTCGGGGCAGTCTTGGTCTGTCGGGACGGCTGTCTGATCGGCCTGGGACCTGTGTGGCCGCCCCCAACAGCGGGCCCTGGCCCCGAAGAGAGAGGTGCATGGGCAGGAAAAGTAAGCGCCGACGCTGCCGCCGCCAGGCACTGTGAAACTATGAAGCCACCCAGCTTCGCCAGTTCCACGGGCAGGTGGTCTCTAAAAATCTGTTCGTGCAAGCCCTTCTCGCCAAATTTTCGGGCCCGGGGCCTGCTCCCCCGGCCCCAGCGACAAGGGTCGCTGCCGCTCCACCCATTGACAGAGACAAAGAAAACATGTGCCAATCAGGCGGCGTCCCAGGAACGGTCTCAGGTTTTTGGACCGGAGGGCACATGTAGACGTACATGAAGGTGTCTGGGGAAGCCTCTCAGAAGCCCGTTGGGGCCCTCTTGGGGGTCTCCTGGGGGCTTCCTGCGAACCTCGGGGTGCCTCTTGGAAGCCTCTTGGGGGGGCCTCTGGAAGCCCTTGGGGGCCTGCCGCGGGCGTCTTGGGGGCCTCTTTGGGCCTCTTGGGAGTCTCTTAGGGGCCTCTTGGGAGCCTCCTGGGGCGGGGGGGCTGGAAGGTTCAGTTGGGTGTCTCCTCTTGGGCCCCTCTTGGGGCCCTTCGGGGACGCGTTTGGGCCGTCCTGGGCGCCTCTTGGACTGTCCGGGGCCCCTCTGGGGCCGTCTTGGGGCTCTCTTGTGGGCTTCGTGGGCCGTCTTGGGGCGGTCTATGGAGAGTCGGAGGTCGTAAAGAACGGTACGAACGCCAAAAAATCGAATATGGTAAAAATGTACGTTTTACGACGGGCGCGGGGCTACTTTTGCTTCTGAGGGCCGTCTGGGGGGATCTCTTGGAGGGGTCTTCGAGCGTCTTGGAGGCGTCTGGGGCGGTCTGGGGCGGTTCGAGACGCCTCTTGAGCCGCCGAAGACCGCTGGAGGTTGTCTTCAGGGTGGCTGTGGGCGGCCTGAAGCCGCCTGGACGGCCGTCTGGGCGCTCCGGGGGGCGACCTGGGGCCCGCCGGGGAGCGGGCTGGGCCCGACGTCCCCCCATTTGCGGTCGGGGCTGCGGCCCCGGGGCCCCCAGGCCCGGTGCGGCGTTATATGTATGTATGTATGTATGTATGTATTTGTAATATATATACATATATATAAATATATATCAGTATATATATATATAATATATATATATATATTGTATGTATAGTGATGTGTGTGTGTCCTCATAGGAATGGCACGATTTTTGTTTTTTGGACCTCTCTTGGGGTGCCTCTCGGAACGTCTTGGGGTGCTTTTGGGAGCCTTTTGGCGCCTCTTGCGGCATTTTGGCGCCTCCTGGAGCCTCTTGGGCCGGAAGCTCGGAATTCGAGGTTGGCTTTCTCCGTCTGGGACCCCTCTCGAACTCGTCTTGGGGCTCTCTTGGGCCGTCTTGGGGCCGTCCTGGCCACTCGTGCGCAGCCTTGGAGCGCTCCCGGAGGCCTCGTAGACCGTCGGCGTTCTTTGGGCGCCCTTTGGCCGTCTATGGACTCGCCGCCCCTGAAGAGTGCGAACTGCGAAAATGGCGAAAAAATATACGTTTACCCCAATATAAAATTGGAATTAAAACACGAGTGTGGAATAAAGAGGAGGGAAGATAGAATGGCACGATTTGTGCTTCTTGGGCCTCTCTTGGGCTGCCTCTCGGAGCGTCTTGGAGGCTTCTGGGACCTTCTTGGTGTCATGACAGGCGTCTTGAAAGGCATCTGGAGCCATCGGAGCGCGTTCCGAAGCCGCCTGCGAACGATCTTGGACGGCGTCCGGCGGTCCGACGAGCCTCCGGGCCCCCCGGAGCCCACATTTGTGGTCGGGGTCCCGGCCCCGGGCCCCCGGACCCGGTGCGCCGTTATATATATCTATATAATATATATATATATATATATAATATATATATATTATATATACACACAAACAAGGAAAAAAAGAAAAAAAATGGACAAAAAAAAAAAGAGAACAACCAAAGTAAAAAAAAAAAAAAGAAAAGAAAAAAAAACAAAATACAAGAATAAAAAAAGACCAAATAAAAGAAGTGAAAAGTAGCACACAAATAAAAGGAACCAAAAACAAGGAAAAGAAAAGAGAGTTGACAAGGGGGGGGGGGGGGGGGGGGGGGGGGGGCCCCCCCCCAACGTGTGTGCAAAATAACCAGCACCACTACATAATATAGAAACCAACACCAAATAATCCACGAACGGACACTGAGTTGAGGCAACATCCCGTGTCCCGACTCGCTCTGCCCAGAATCATAATGGAAAATACTGCAATCGGCGGTCGTGCAATAAAGAGCATACACTATGAGAACCCAATGCCGTACGTGTTCCTCCAACAAAGTCATACGGGCGTCCAGAAACGCATGGCTCTCTTCCTTGGTAGGTCCAGGCCCTGGTGCGGGTGGCGAACTGTTATCCCTGTGGGCCTGCGCGCCATCCACGTCATCGCCCCGATCAGTAGAAGCCTCGGAGATTTCGTCAAGCGCCTGCTGACGGTGGAGTGTGCGAGCTTCCTGCTCACGTCCCGTCACGCTTCTGGCGTTGCTGATGCGCTCATCGGGCTTGTCTGGGCACATCGTGTGCGTCCTGGAACGCGGGCGACTCGACAACAGATGTCCACGTACCCTCGGGATGTTCTTGCCGCGGCTGCGATTGCGCGCCTTGCTCTGGATGCGTCTCCGCGGCATGCTGGTGGATCGGCCCCTCCGCGGGGAAGAGCTCCTGGCACCAGCAGGTGCAGAGCTACGGGACGGGCCAGCTGCTTTCGAACGCCCAGTCTTAGAGCGCCACTCCCAGAAGTTCCAAGGGTTTGGATCCACCCTCCATAAGTAAAGTTCTCGAGCAAGCACGTCATCGATGTCGGGCTTCACGTCCTGCGGGCGCGCGCGATCATCGGGGCAGCTGCGAGGAGGGGAGTCACGGCGTGCACGACGGAAACCACGATCCCAATCCCTCCGCAGTTCCTCGCCGCTACGAGTAGCCATCGCGCGCGAGGTCGAGTGAGTGCGTCTACGCCAAGCCAAGCTCACTGCAGAAATGGTAGGCGGAGACAACTCACAGCAACAGGGAGATTCCTAGGGAACGGATGCGAATGTACTCTGAGTACCTCAATAATTCTGGCCCCCCGGACTACAGGGGCCCCCCGGCTTTCAAGGGCCCCTCCCCCGGACTACAAGGGCCCCCCCCCGGACTACAGGGACCCCCCCCCGGACTACCAGGACCCCCCCCCGGACTACAAGGGCCCCCCCCCCGGACTACAGGAACCCACCCCCGGACTACAATGACCCGGAAGCAAGGAACAAAAACGCGACAAGGGACCGGAAACGAGGAACAAAACTTGAAAAGCGAAAGGGGGCGGGAAGGGGAAGGGAGCACGCGTGCAACTGTGGCCGCTTTGCCTGGCCCTCTGCATTGCCAGGCGCGCATCTCCGCGGTCGTCGAGCGGGACGTCGCCCCGCGAAGATCGCGCCGCGCCCCCGCCCCTCCCCCCCCCGGGCTACAGGGCCCCCCCCCGGACTTCAAGGGCCCCCCCCCCCGGACTACAAGGGCCCCCCCCGGACTACAAGGGCCCCCAAAAAACCCACCCCGGACTACAGGGGCCCAACCCCCGGACTACAGGGGCCGCCCCCGGACTATTGCGCACCCCAGAACTATTGAGGTACTCAGAGTAATCTCCTACCTCTGCTGGGCCACAATGGCTACGGACAACCGGCAAGGAATCGCAATGTCTTGGACTCGAATATGGCACAGTTCTTCTGGACATACACTCTCTCACACATCGATGCGAACCTTCGTCCCTGGTCACGACTCCCTGGAAACAGCAGTCGGGGAATCCCAAGAGCCCGCGCGACTACCAAACCCGAAAGAGCCAAGTAGAAAGAGAGTCCATAACGAAAACCGAGAATAAACGAATCACCGAAAGCAGACTCACACGCGCCGGCCAACAAACCAAGGCCCAAGAAAAGCGAGATCCCAAGGACACAACTGAAAAGGAATCAAACGAGGCAGAGGCGGAGGATGAGAACTCTGAGAGGACAGCCACTTTTTCCCAGCGACGCACTCCTTGCAGTGTAGCGTCTGGCGATTGTGCAGCTTGTGGTTCCGCAGTAGCGCTGGGTGGAATTCACAGGCGCCGAAACTGCACGAGCACCTCTGGCACATCTACGTCGCGAGATCCGACGGGTCGAATCCTTGCGCAGGACATGCCTTCCACGCCAAAGTTGTGCCCCGAGAAGACGCGTGATGCCTGCGTTCACTCTTCGACCAGTACTTCAGCTCATATGCCGTTCTTCAGGACCTACGTCTCTGTCATATTCCTTGTGAATCCCCGTCTTTTGTCACAACCCCCTGGAGTCTGCAGTAATGAAATCCCAGGAACAAGCTGACAGGGGCCAGCCTAGGTTCCAGGGTCACCGAAAAGCGAGCTCTCCGGGGCAAAAATGTAAAGAGGCAGAGGGGCCACAGAAAAGCAAAATCTCAGAGGCCGCAGGGAGAAATCTCGGTGATCGGTGCTCTCTCAATCTCAGCGACCGACAGGGAAATAAGTTAGAATATGCCATTCCCGTACTTGAAGATTGCATCGGACCGCGGGGGGAGAGAGGAGGGGCGAGGGAGTTGGGAAGAAAGGGAGGACATGGAGACACAGCGATGGGCACGACATCCGCGCACATTTCCACTGAAGCATGCGCGGCGCAGTACAACCTGCGGTTGTCCATTCAGCACACTTGGCCTTAGACTCGCAGCCGTCGCTTCTGCGACAAACAGAGATGCGACGATCCCGCCCCGACGATGTGACCTTTTTGTTCACGACGTGGACCCCCAGTGGTCAGGGCCACGCCCGAGGTCCGAGATGGGACCTCTAAGGCCGAACATAGAAAAACCACCCGTCGTTGAAAAAACGCCAATCCAGACGAATCACACCCGTCGCTCACGCGCCACACCGCCTTCTGCACCGCCCTGATCGATTCAAACGCTTGGGAAGGGGTGGAATGAGAACCTGTGCATATGTATGTATGTACACATTATAGGCAAATACATATATATATATATGGATATATATATATATCCATATATATATATATATATATATATGCATCGACACATGTCCACACGTGCAGTATTTGCATATGTATAGATACATACGACGCCCCCGACCCCTCATAGTCAAACTTTGAGAGACGACATATGAGAGACGAGATATGAGAGGAACTGACTATATATGTCAACAGTATCTATCACAAACATACGTCCATCATGCGAACACTGCAAAGAGACGACACGGCGTGATATAACTCGAGAGGAGCGTGCTTTTTCAACCCATGGCCCTGAGTCGGGCCCAGAGCGGGAAATTAAAAGACCCTTGACATAGAAAACCCTGGAGTAAACAAGAACACGCCGGACAAACCCGAGCACCGCGCGGACGGTCGCCGATTTTCCGTAGAGAAAGCGACGGTTATTTCCGCAAAACTACGCCGCGCGTTGGTGCGGCCACGCGTGTCGACCAACTGGGTGGTCTTAGTTCATCGGAGAAAGTAGAGATCTCCAGTGAAGAAGAGGTGGAGGGGATGGGCGTTCTTTCGAAAACGCTGATTGGCAGGTGTACGTCTCCGGGTCACTCGAGTCGACTCCTAGCGCACGGCATGCTTTGCAAACCAAAGTAGAGCCCTGAACAGACGAGGATTGTTGCGTTCAGACTTCGAGGAGTACTTCAGCTCATACGCCGTTGTAAATTGCTCGCACCGCAGCCCCCAGAAGCCGATCGTAGTGAAAAACGTCACGTTGTAATTTTTGCACGACGATAGGAGGTCTGACCATCTGGACGGCGGCCACCTAATGGCGCATTTCACGACCGCGGCCGCGAGGGATAGGTGGATGAAGATGAGGGCTCTTTCCAAAGCATATGGTCGCAATCTCGCACTGCGTCCCTGGGCGCGTGTCGCTGCACGAGCGATATGCGGGGGCGATGTAAGACGGCTGGGATTTAGGAGGGTGAGTCGTTTCCTCGAAGTTGCGCATGCGTTAGCCACTTGTCGGCGCATGTCCCCGCGCCAATCCCTCGCTGCACGGATCGCCCACGGATCGAACCAGATCGAGAGGGGAGGGGGGCGAGAAGATGGCAAGCGCAGCGTGGGCGGCCCTTCTGCAGTAATGCAGCGGCCAGCTTCAGGTGTTAATTCTACGGGAAGGGAAAGGAGGAGTCATTCTGATAAGAAGCGTGAATGAGGAGGTTGCTGAGGCGAGGGAGTTGGCATCACCAGAAGCGTGGGCAAGGAAGGAGAGACGCGGCCTGGCGGCCTGCAAGCTCGCTCCGAGCAGTACCGTGCCAGAGCGGCGGCTGCTATTATTCAGCCTACGATCGCTCGAATTCGTTTGGGTGCTTGTGCGTGTTGCGCGTGTGTGCGCATACGCGTGCGCGCGCGTGCGCGTGCGTGATGAGGGGAGAGCCGAGGGAAAGCGGGAGGCGAGCAACTCGTAGGACGGCGCATATCCAGCGTCATCCTGCTCGACCCGCTCGCGAAATCACCGCGGGGGGGATCGATAATGGCAGAAATTAGGTGTGTATATGTGCGTGTGTGCGTGTGTGCGTGCGTGAGAGAGAGAGGAATGCGCGCGCGTGCGCAACGCGTGCGCGCGCGTGCGCGCGCGCGCGTGGAGGGCGGATGGGAGGAGGGAGCAAGAGGCACGCGGAGTTACAGACCTGCGTGTCTGAAATGTTCGATCCTCTCCAAAATTTGACTGCGTGCGTGCGTAATTGCGTGCGTGTGCGTGAGTGCGCGCATGCGCGCGCGCGCGCGCCGTGCGTCCTCGCGGCGCGAGTTGCGCCGCATCAGCTCAGGAGGAGGACGAAAACCATCGTGGGGATGTTAACCTGCACGTGGGACAGGACAAGAACCATCGTGAAGATGTGAACCTGCACGAGCCTCGCGGACGAACACCACCGTAAAGATGTTCACCTGCACCATCGTGAAAAAGTCGGTCATCTGTACGCGAGTACCCACGAACGCCACGCCGACCTTTCACGGTGAGCATAGCCCCGTGGCGGGGCCACGCCGAAACTGCAGGATTGCTCGGGCCCCGGGCTCGATTGAGCCCCTTCCTTCGCTCTCCAGCGCAGAGGGGGGGCCGACAGGAGGGGGCGGGGCGGGCGGGGTGAGAGAGCGGGAAAGAAAGGCTTCGTTGATATTACAATTACCCACGCACGTGCTCCATTTCCTCCGCATCTACGCCGGGGAATCGAGGGGGGGGGCCCTGGGTAAAGCGGAGTCGAGGATCGCTCGGGCCCTGAGCTGGGATGATCGAGCTGGCGGGTTTGTTTCCTCCGCGCTCCTGGGAGGAGGGGCGAGGGATGGGAGAAGGGAGGGGGGAGAGGTGGATTGGATAGCGGGAGAAAAAGGACGCTTCCTCCGCTGATACTCATAGACGCACGCTCACACACCAACACACACAAACACACACACACACACACACACGCAAACATACTCACCACGCAGTTTGGACATTCCCTCCACCCCCAGGCCCGAAAAGGGAGAGCCCCGTGCGGGCGGCGGAGGCAACGCGGACTGGAGGATGGTTCGAGCCTTGAGCTCGACCGATTGAGTTAGTAAGTTATTTTTCTTCCGCCCTCCACTGAGAAGGATAAGATGGAGGGGGCAGAGGGAAGATGGAAACAGCGCAGGTTACATCGGAAGAAACAGCGAAGACGAGATAACAGGAACCGGCTCAAATACCAAGACACAGCCAGGGCAGTGAAGGGAAGAGCCCGAACGACTTTCACCAGAAGGAGAGGCCCGAACGCCTCACAGCAGGACAAAAGGCACCAACGACTCACACCACGAGGAGCCCGAACGACTCACCCACCAGGAGGGGCCCCAACGACTCACACCAGGACGACGGGCCCGAACGATTGACATCTCATGGAGCCCGAGCAACCCACGCGCAAGGAGGCGCCCGAACGATTCACACCAGGACGAAGCGCCCGAACGACTCACACCACGAGGAGCCCGAACGACTCACACACAAGGAGGGGCCCGAACGACGCACATCAGGACGACGAGCCCGAACGACTCACACCACGAAGAGCCCGAACGACTGACGCACAAGGAGGTACCTGAAGGACTCACGCCAGGAAGGACGAGAGGAGCAGAGCCCGAGAAAGGCCAGATCTCAGGGACTGACTCAAACGAATCTAAAGAGGCAGAGGCGGACGGGCAGGACTATGAAGGGAACACGTATGTGTTTGCACGGGCCGAACTGCTCAGGCGCTCAAACAGCGTGTAGATAGATCAGGAGTCCACGAGCAGCGATATCACCCAGCACTGATTCAGCGCTGTGCCGCAAGCTACACCCACCAATGAATCTTTACTGAGAAGAGTCACCAGCACCATCACTTCCGAGGGTAACCAGCACCATCACATAGTATAATAACCAGAACCCAAAGATCCCAAGTACGGAGTCCAGCCAGATCGCAGTACGAGTCCCGCAAGCGGGATGTTTCCTGTACTGGAGCTCACTCGAAGCGCCTCGGAATATGAGTAGAGGCATACCCACCATTGGCTACATACCGATGCCCACGCCGTGTATAAAGCATCCACGGTCCCCTTTGACGCAACATCCAATGTCCAGCGTCTCTGTAAAAAACTAGTAGTCACGTATAGAAGCGACACATCTTCCGTGGTACATATTCACATCACCACTACTGGAAGAAACATCATACACCACGTGAGCCCACTGCATGATACCCCCATTTCACTGAATAGTAAGCTGCTCGATTTTCGCGGTGCCCAACATAGCAGGCTGGCCGATAGGGATTATCATCGCATCCTTCAACAGATAAAGCATGCCCTTGGAATTGCCAATGGCCGCGCGGCCTGTGCCGTAGTAGACCGCGACGTCCTGGGAGTTCCGCAACGCCTGGGACTCCGCATTGTGCTTCATGGCGCAGCAAGTGAAGTACAGACCACTGTTGTCCACTATATCGAATATCCGTTTCGCGTTCCCCCCTTGTGACATCTCCATCGATTGCAGATCCATCACTTTACCTTTAACCGACAACCGGAATGGAAGGTTTAATTTGTTGCGGAGAGAACGAAAGACGGAAACGCAACAATCCGAAGGAGGAACCGCATACCTCATCTGGATGAGATTCTCCGGCGTCGGGCCAGACAGAACCTGCACTGTCGTGCCCATCTCTCCGCCAACAGCTTCGATAGACGTCAACATACGAATCCGCGTCAGCAACTCCCCATTCCAATTGTTCTTCCCCGCTCCCTGGATGCGAACCTTGGACAGGTCCACGACGCACGGAGCAACGTCGCCCCGATGGCGACGCTCCTGTACAGCGCGCCAGATGCTGCAGATATCTTCAGCGGCGTCACCCCATAAGCACGCGCAGATGGGCCCCGTCTTGTCCACCATGACCACGTCGGCCGCCTTCCCTTCCGAAGACGGATCCTTCCGCTTCCGCGGAGAACCCTCCGCGTAATGTACATCGCGAGGACTACTGTCGCATACAATTACAACGCCCTGAAAATGACACCTGCCACCCTCCTCGGAAGACTGGAGAATTGCCAGCGCAGATTTGTGGAATATCTCTTCGGACGCCGACGACGTCGGACCAAACGCCTGCCCTGATATAATCAGATCGATGCCAGACAAAAAAGCTAAAAAAAAAAAAAACACAAAAGGACAAAGAAAAAACAAGTAATAAAGAAAAGAAATAAAAGAAGACAACAAAAAAAAAAAAAAAATAAAAAAAAAAAAAAAATAGACATAATAAAAAAAAAAAAATAAAAAAAAAAATCAAAAAAAGAAGAAAAAGAAAACAAGAAAAATAGAAGAAAAAAAAAAAAAAAAATAAAAAAAAAATAAAATAAAAAAAAAAAAAAAAAATAAAAAAAAAAACTAAAAAAAAAAAAAAAAAAAAAAAAAAGCAAGAAAAAATAATCAAAAAGAGAATAAAAAAGACAAAAAAAAAAAAAAAAAAAGAAAAAAAAAAAAAAAGGAAAAGAAAAAAAAGCAGAAGTCGACGCCGCATCCGAAAGTTGCGTCGACTCATGGGCCACGGCGCTCTCCTCGGCGTGTCGGAGAACAGAGTCCCCAGGACGAACCTCCGATACGCTTTTCCGCAATAAGGTGTGATACCGAGATGCCGCAAATGTTTCTGGTGGCCCCGATGGTAGCATTTTTCCCTGCTTGGCCGTGCGCGATTGCACAAATTGGCTGTATTGCTCCGTGACTCCTGTCACGGCGAAAGTGTGATCAGCCGCGGATGCCTTCATGAGGAGTGTTTTACGTTCCGCTGCTTCGTCTGCGGAGGCTCCAAACCCCGGGTCCACCAACGGCCGAAACGCCGCGGGCGCGCCTAAGCCAGTCCCCGCGTTCTGGTGCGCACCCGCATCGCAGGTCTCGCGCACAATGCGAAAGTAGTCCTCTTCCAAAAGCTCTCTGAAGCTATCATGAGCGCCCGCTCCACTGAGTTCGACAACTTCAGCCATCTCATCCCAAGCTAACCACACATTCTTGTCCAGCAACTCCAACAATTCTGGCCTCATTGCCGACGCGGCATCACGAGCGAAAGCCTTCTTCTCCCCGTCACCGATCGACTGCGGGGAGATCAGCGGGATGAACGTTGACTGGGCAAACCGGTGAGCACATGTCCTGGCGTCAAGCGACTGCTTGGCGAGAAAATCACGCACGTGATTGTAATAAAAATTGAGTGCCCACTGAGCATGCTTCTCGTCAATCGACGCCGCTGGATCTCCAGGACTATTCTTAAAATATTCCTTTTTCTGAAAATCAATATAGCTCTGAATCTGCACAGCATCCAGCTTCTCCACGAGACTCATGGCTTCCTCGGCGGCATTATGCTCGTCGTCCGCTCGCAAGTCTATCGGGCGAATGAGCGGGAACTCTTTCGCCGCCGCTCGAGAGTGCAGATCATCCACCAAACTGGAAATGTCCTCCGCCAAGTCCTCGCCGCCAGAGCCTGCTTCGCCCAGCGATTCGAGCAGCGCGGTCAAATCGGCCCTCCCAAACGATTTGTCGAAAGGCCAACCCCTGCTCTCGAAAATCTTCTTCAGCGACTCCACTGTTACCGTTTCGGCACTCACGCCGCTACTCGCGCCATCGGCGCGACGCCCTTCAAGGAACACATGCAAGCCCTCAACGCCAGGCTTCACGATAGCTTTCTCTGCCGCGCCGTCCGCTTGCACAGCAATGTTGTCGAAAGACGCCTCCACAGCCTCGTGGAAGGTCTGAGTGGTCATGGCCCGAGTACCGTGCTGGAGGATTGGCCACCTCGCCAAACGAATTGAATGGGAACAGCGGTGTGAACAACGGCTGAGCTACGCTCACTACCGATGATCTCGCAGGCGCGCTCGACTCGAGCCCGCGGCTCGCAACAGTGCACCAACTTTGCATGCAGGAACCATTCGTGCACTAAAAACCACGAGTAACGCACTACATACAACAACCAAATTTGCGACGAAGATCACTCACATCTGCAACGACATGACACCCTACGGCACCCAAATCTCCCTCGTCCCACATGCGTGGTGGTGTGACATGATGTAGGATATGGAATGGTAACTATGATGAGGATGTCAATGATACGATGTGATATGATATCACGGGTGACGCACCACCTGATCGATGTGAGGCACGATGACATGTAATTTCTAGGTTGGCCGATGCGTTGTTGAATGATGTGTAGGATTTTAATAAGTGGTGATCCTGTAGGATGCTGTTGTATGACACGTAAGGTGGCGTTGGCAGTCACGATCGAGAGACACATGCCCAGGGCCGCGCCCCTTCTCTAAAGCAAAGAGTGGGAAGGCACAACACACACTCACTCAACACAAGCACTCTCGATGCGAGTGCGAGTTGACCATCACCAAATACCATATGTTCCAATACGTGTACTCGTTGCCTTCTGTGCAGCTTCCCAATGACGAACCACCCGTGATTCTCCCTCTCCCACCACGGACCCCATCCTCTTGTCAATGATCATCATGTGCTTATTGCGGCTCTCCCGACGATGAGGCTGCCGACATTGTTCCCCTGATGATTTCCATCCTCTTGTCTATCTCCATCTTGCGCTTCGCGTAGCCCACCGGAGGAGGGAAGGTGTCCTCAAGCTTCTCTGGCATCTCGGGCATCTGAGCCTGCGAGGTGTTTACGTTGTCGTAGCCGGGCCACACCTCATAATCTGTCCATCCGTAGACATGCCGCGTCTCTGGCTTGTTCTTGTCCCAAGCAGACTTACCTCCCTCTAGAGCCTGCCGCCCGTCGCGGAGCTCTGGAGGCTACGACAACGTCAAAGATCTCTTTATGTTGGTCCTTAGCGATCTCCTCGCGACGCGCAACCCTCAAGTTGAACTCGATCTCCTCGATGTTGTCCGTCTCGTCGGCTTGCGGCTTTATGTGTTCTTTGACCGATGGCCAGATGAGAGGGAGCTCCGTCTGGTATTTCAACGTTCCGTGGGCCTCGATGAGCTTTCCTAGGCCTGCCGTGATTCCTTGGATCTGATCCTCGATGGTACGAATGTTCTCCGCTACCATGTAGATCTCCTGCGTCGTCTTCGCTTTGGCCATAGCGCTGCGGATCAAGCACGTCGTGAGCTGCAGCTTGGAGGCCTTCAGGCCGTCGATTTGAGATTCGAGTACCTTCAGCATTTCCATCGTCACCTTGCGGCTTCTCTGCAGGTTGGTCTCGTGCAACTCGATCACGTAGCTTACGTGCCCAATCACCTGATCCTCTGTGTCGCCCCGATACATCGGAGCTTCTTGTGGTACTTCTGGGAAGCAGACATCCCCAGCTTGACGCGTCCGAACGTCCGCGCGGAGCTAAGCTCACAGCGAGAATGATGGGCAAGTAGAAATCACGGGCACTGGGAAAATGCTCGAAAACACCACCAATTGCAGCTGCCTGAGCCGAGCTCACAGGCGCACGTCAACACTGTGAGCCACAACGGCAACAGCGACGACAACGCTGCAGGAAATGAGAACTTGTCCTATCATGAACGCGTGAGTGACATCGTAGATCTTGCCAGAAGACTGCGGAGCCTCGCGAGGGCCATCTTGGGGCAATATTGGAGCCTCTCGGTGCCTCCTCGGCGGTTCTTTGAACAACTTTGGAGGAAATCGATCAAAGCAAAGGATAACTTCAATTCTTACGTTTCTCGCATCCCCACCAACACACCTGACAACAACAACTCTTGCAAAATATGCCGACAATCGTTTTTTTTTTGTTTTGCAAACGTGTCTCCGCTTCGCCCCGCAAATCTCCCTTGTTATGCCTTCCTCCCGTTTTCTTGTACGTCCTCTTTGCTGGTGTGAGTCGTTCGGGCTCTTCTTCCTGGTGTGAGTCGTTTGGGCTCTTTGTGGGGTCAGTCGTACGGGCTCTTCGTCCTGGTGTGAGTCGTTCGGGCTTCTCGTGGTGTACGTTGTTCGGGCCCCTCGTGCGGGTGTGAGTCGTTCGGGCCCCTCCTCCTGGTGTGACTCGTTCGGGCTCCTCGTGGTGTGAATCGTTCGGAGCCTTCGTCGTAGTGTGAGTCGTTCGGGGTCTTCGTGGTGTGAGTCGTTCGAGCGCCTCGTCCTGGTGTGAGTCGTTCGGGCCCCTCCTGATGATGCGAGTCGTTCGGGCTCTTCGTGGTGTGAGTCGTTCGGGCCCCACGTCCTCACGTCCTGGTGTGAGTCGTTCGGGCTCCTCGTGGGGCCTCTTGGGAGACTCCAGGAGCCTCCTGGGGCCTTCTGGGAGCCTCTTCGGAGCCTCTTGGGAGCCTCTTGGGGCCTCTTGGAGCCTCTTGACGATCCTCTTGGGACCCTCTGGAGAGCCCCTTGGGCGCTTCTTGGAGCCTCATGGGGACCTCTGGGGATCTCTTGGAAACTCTTGGGAGCCTCCTGGGGCCATTTTGGCGCCTCTTGCGATCACTTCGGAAGCGCCAAGGAGCGCTGCCCCCTGACAAAGACGAGCTGATTTCAAAATCCCCCCCCCGTCGAGGCCAGAATCCTCGCGAGGGTCGTCGTTTTTTTGGCTATCCCAGGAGTTGACATTGACCCCCCTGGCGACCCGCCGGGCCCCCTGTCCACTCCCAGGGGGAGGAGGTGGGGGGAGGTGTCTCCTCGGCGCTTCTTTGGGCTACTTTGGAGGAAATCTATCAAAGGAAAGAAGACCTCCAATTAGTGCCGCCCCCTGGGGCCAGTGATCCTGATTAATCCTGACGAGCCACGACTGGGTACTTGAGAACTCTCACGAGTAGACGATGAAAGGCTCATTAGATGAAGTTGTCTACTCAGGCAGTCCGTGGCCAGACGGCATCGACACATGAGATCGCGTTGCCCAGCCGTCCAGCTACAGCGGACCCAAGACACTGTAATCTTGGGCCCACGGCCAACGACGTGCAGCCTCGCAGAAGATTAGCGTGAACATGAAATGAGAAGACCTCCGAGACTGGGTGAGGAGGAGGAGGAGAACAAAAAATGATGGGAAAGAGTGAGCGAAGGGAAAGATAAGATGGCGACAAGGAGAAGGAGGGGGGAGCACGAATGCGATACATTGCACGAATGTCGCGCTGACCTCGCTTTTCAACTTCGAAGGTGTGGGAACACAGAACCAGAAGAAGATTGCTCATTGGCGGAAGCGATTCCATGTGGGCAAGTTAAACTCACAACCACTGTTCAACACTGCGAGACAGAATGGCAACGGCGACGATAGAGCTGCAGGGCAGATAAACTTCAACCAATTCTGAGCGGCTTGATGACTTCGTGTCCCTTCTTGGAAGCCTCTCGGATCATCACGTGGCTGCTGCGAACCTCTCGATTACACCCGCGGCTTCCCCGGAGCCTCTGCCAAGCGAGAGCGACAAGATGTCTTTCCCTGGATGATCCCCAGCTGCTTCCCCTGGATTACCCCTTCCGCCATCTCATCCACACACGAACCCATTTCGAAAAAACGCCATCCGACAGCTGATTGCAGCTCATAGACTCCCACACCTCATTCCCTCCCCCTCATTCATGACTATCCATGCCCACCCTCCTCCCTCAGGCGCGGGCGCGCACTGCGCCCATGACATGAATGTTGCCCGCTGGGCGCTCCACCCGCATCTCACGTGCCTGTCAACGAAGGGAAAAGTGAATGAAGAAAAGGAAGCGCGATGATTGCGACTACTGCGAGTAGCTATGCTCCACCTGCGCATTGGATGCAAACGCGCGCTATGCCATCGAACCGATGGTCTGCGCATTGCGCACCATACTGCGGACATGCCGCTGCAATGACAAACGTGGACATCGCCGACGAAATGAAACACTTTACTGCACCAGCTGAAGTGCGCCACGCATGCCTCGGTACTGACAGCTGTTCGCAGATGCACAGTCCGCAGAGTGCCACGCACAGAGCTGCGATTCTAGGTCGAGCATCTCGAACGGGGGCAGCCGCGGCGGCCCGGCCCAATCTGCACGGATGCTCTGGGACAGCAGCGCCAGCGCTGTGTCAGCCCCAGCCAAAGTCACGCTGCGACCCACGAGCAGGCGAAGTGCCGCCAAGCCCGTAGAACCAGCGAAGCCGCGAGTCGCAACTGTCGTCCACTGCGCCAGCTCCAGCTGCGACAACAACACCGGCATGAATTTAGCGGTGTATCCCCCGATTGGCAGACCAGACCCGCACAAGGCATCCATGGCGCTCGACGCGTTGCCTTCTTGAAGTAGAGCGTACGCCCCTGGAGCTCGGCGTGCAACACCAAGCACTAAGGATGCAAGCCGTCGCCCCTTAAGGGGGGAGGAGGGGGGGGGGGGGCCCTGGAGCACACCCCCCTTTTAAAGTCCAAGGTGATCCACTGGCGCTCTTTCCACATCATCCGCGCGCGTTTGCAAAAGTCGCCTCGCCAGATCGCCGCGATAGGATGCGGTCGCGAGGGGAACGCCCACGGCCTGCACCCATGCGTCCGTCCAGAGCAAGCAAGCAGCGCCGACAGCAGCCAAAAGGGCTACACCACTCGTCTTCAAGCGCCGCAGCTGACAAATAACTGCGTGTACATCACGACTGACGAGACACGACGCGCCGAACGGGATGAAGTCGACGACCCTGTCGCCGCTCCGAATCGCCCGCTGGCTGCGCCTGATGGTGCTCTTGAGCCACGAGACGAAGCTCGCACTTCTGACGTTGGTCATTCGGCGCAGGATATTGTCCTTCCGCTCCCGTAGGCCTGATTGCTGGCGAATTTGGCGAGCATGGTAGCGCCCAGACATTTGGATGTGATACTTGCACTTCCGCGTTCCGAAATCCATGTTACATATTCTGCACCGCCACGGAGGGCCCTCGCACTCCCTAAACATAGCTCACACAAACATGTCCATGCCCACCGCTCTACGATGTTGGAAGGAGAAGCGTCCGTGCGGAGCTAAGCTCACAGCGAAAATGATGGGCGGAAAGAACTCACAGTCACTGGGAGACTGCTCGTACGCAGCAGCGAGTGCTGCTGGCCGAGCTAAGCTCACAGCCACGCTTCATTACTTTGAACCAGAATGGCAACAGCGACGACAACAGTGCAGGAGATAAACATTTGGGATTCTCCTGAGACCCTGGAAAACTTCCTGGCCCTTCCTAGAAGCCTGTGAGGCCTGACGAAGTGCTGCGTACCCTCCGCTTTTCCTCGGCCAACTTCTCGGGGGCCTCTCAACCCGAATCGGCCCCATGTCGGACCGCATTCTTTTGGGGCCCCGCTGGCAGCTAAGAAATACCGAGAAAAAGAGCTCAGACATATATCAGGAAGATCACCAACCATAAGAAAGGAGCAGGACGACAAGGAAGGGGAATAAGTGCGTCGACAATGGGTCGCCGTCCACGGCGTTGTGGTACTCATCGTCGCCGTCGTGGTCGTCATCTTCGTCGACGTCGTCATCCCTTTCAACCCACTTGGCACGAACTGAGAATGCCCCCGAGAGGCCCCCAAGAGGCCCCCAAAAGGCCCCAAGAGTCTCCCAGAGGCTCCCCAAAGGCCCCACGAAGAGCCCCAACGACTCACTCCAGGACGAGGGACACCAACAACTCACACCACGAGGAGCCCGAACGACTCACACACAAAGAAATGCCCGAGCGACTCACGCCGAACGGGCGCCCCGAACGACTCACGCCCCGAGGAGCCCGAACAACTCACATGCAAGGAGGCGCCCGAACGACTCACACCAGGACGAAGGGCCCGAACGATTCACACCACGAGAAGCCCGAACGACTCACACTCAAGGAGGAGCCCGAACAACTCACACCAGGACGAGGGGCCCGAACGACTCACACCACGAGAAGCCCGAACGACTCACACACGATGAGGGGCCCGAAGGACTCACACAAGGAAGGACGAGAAGCCCCAACGACTCACATTACGAGGAGCAGGAACGACCCACATATCTGCAACGAAAGAGAACCGAACTCTTGCATTATCTCTCAGGATCAGGAACCCCAACGACTCACACCACAAGGAGCCCGAACGACTCACAAACAAGGAGAGGCCTGGCCGACTCACACCAGGACAAGCTGCCCAAACGACTCACACCACGGAGAGCCCGAACGACTCACACGCAAAGGCGCGCCCGAACGACACACACCAGGACGAGGGCCCGGAAGGACTCACACCACGAGGAGCCCGAACGACTCACACACAAAAGGAGGCCCGAACGGCGCACACCAGGAGGAGAGGCCCGACCGACTCACACCACGAGGAGCCCGAACGACTCACACACAATGATGGGCTCGAAGGACTCACACAGGAAAAGACGAGGGGCCCCAACGACTCACACCACGAGGATCCACACGAATCACATACCTGCACGAACAAACGAACTCTTGCATTATCTCTGGAGGCCCTCCCGTGGCACTGTAAACCTGCAAGATTAGAAGAGGCCCTCTTCCTGCTTTGGTTTTTTCCATTCTTTGATAAGCAAAGGCGGGCGCAGTTCTGCCAGCACGTTGCGCAACGCACGACGCGCCTACTGCGCCTGAGCGCGGAAAACAAAACATCGGAAGTTCGACTGCCACGCCTGGCGAGGGCCCGAGCGACCTCCAAAGAAAAACTCGCCTGACCTCTCACCCCCTGGGCAGCGATGGGAAAGCTTCAAACTCTGTCCGTGTCAATGCGTTTTTGCTGCTCTTTTGTATGTGTGTACACATTTGGGGCGTTTTGCATAAATATGCGTGTATATGCGTCAAGGACAAGGTGCCCTAATTTCGCAAGGGGGCGACATCGTGCAACCCAAGCTCGACAGCGGCGCATCCCGCGGCGGCAACCGCGCCTGCATGTCCTCGGGCGTTAGTCGCAACAACGCTGCTGCCACGAGGGCGGGCCAATGAGGCAAGGAATGAAACATGCTTTACAACAAAAAGTGGCGAGCCCGTAAGCGCGATGGCCGATATAGGCGAATTCAGCAACGCTGCCACATCGAGGCAAAACCAACATGGGCGCGAGCGTTCCGCTCGGTCTCCGAAGTGAAAAGGTTACAAAGCGTGCCCTCCCTGTCGTCGCTGTGGCGTCCGCGTCGTCGGCGTCGCCATTCACGTTCTCGTTGTCGTCGTCGTCGTCGCTATCTCGGCGACGTCGTCGTCGGGTCGTCGTCGTCGTCGTCCTCCGCGTCGGCGTCGTCGTCGCCGTCGTCGTCGTCGTCGTCGTCGTCGAGCGGTCATCGTCGTCGTCGTCGTGATCGTGGTTAGCGTCGTCGCCTTCAACATTTTCACTGTCGTCGCCGTCGGCGTCCTTCGCAAATTATAACGGCTACGCACCACAACCGCTCCTTCTTCTGCACCTCCCGTAGCAGAGCGTCCACGCCGAGCAAAGCATTCACATCTGCTTCAAACGAATCTTGCAGTGTTGCCAACTGGATACCTATCAGGTCGGCGTGCGTGCGCCTTCCGTCCATTCCTGCGCGCCCGCTCGCCTCGACCTCGGGCGTAAACACCTCACTTACTTCACCAACAGAGGCCCGCGTCTCCTCAGCCAGTGTGCGGAATTCATCAACACGCGATTGCGTCGCAGATGTAAGATCAGACGTAGACTCACTGGGCTCGATCTCGTCGCAGAGCACCAACGCGGAGTCCAAAGGGCCTAGTAAATTGTTGCACGCGAGGCCCGCAATTCTCACCGCGGAGTACACCAAAGCCGCCCACTTCCAGCTCTTGCAGATCACTACGATGCCGCCCAAAAGGAAAGACTGCTCGTGGTCCACTGCCCCACCGCCAACATACATGTAGACGGCGCTCTTGCCCTTCTCCTTAATGGCTGTAGCTATGCGTCCGGACTGGCAGGCATTGTTGAACCAAAGGTCACCATCTTCTTCAATGACCCGCATTTTATGCAGCTCTCTGCTCACTCGCGCATGCAACACAAGATCTTTGTCCAGCATGAACGACAGAAACCAGGCCAGGCTGCAGAGTGCTGTTATAGCGCTCTCGACTTCCAGGCCAGCGTGAGCATGAAGGAATGGGAAGCAGAGGCGCGTCACGCCTTTGCTTGCTTCGGAGCTCACCCCTGCAGTGGCGCACGGCAGCAACAAATGGCCGAACGTCAAGGTTGGAATCCAATTCATCAATTCCACATCGCACCTCACCTTGTCGCGCATATCCTGCACGCCCCATCGCTCGGCTGCCGCGCCATGGCCCAAAGTCCGCAGAGACCTGGCAGGCTCGATCACGAATTGCGCCAGAGAGGTACCTGCGCCAGCTGCTTGCGCCAGGACATCATCGAAATATTTGTAGTCGCTACGTCCCTGGCCGAGGGTCGGCAAGTTGGGAATCTGGTTCCGCTCCAGCTTCCACCACACATCATGAGCGATGCGCTGCACACGACGAACAGCATCATGCAGAAGCCAGACTCCGAAGCAGTCGTGATACGACGCTTGAATATTCTGCCGTTCTTCGAGAATGCCCCACGGCAGGTAGTTCTCCCAGATGTGTTCGTTCCTACGCTTCGCGTACTCGGAGCAAAACTCGTCCTTCGAGCCACCACCGACATACTCATGGCGAGCCTCGCGGGGCCTTCCTGGATGCCCGAAAGGTTGTTCCTCTACCCACATGCAAGTCTTCATCACCCCGCGCGTCACGTTGATGTACTCTTGGTTCAAGTTCCTTTGCGTCCCAGCGCACTGATCCTCAGCATCTACTGTGCGACGATGCCGTGCGCAGTGAACTGTAGGAACGCTCTCCCCCCTCACATTCAAAGGGAGCGACACTTGCACGACCCCTGGACCCAGAGCTGACTCATCGAAAGCAGCTTGCATGAAACAACACAACGGTATTGCTGACCTGCTCAGAGGCATGATGATCAGCACCGTGGGTCGTGGGAAAGCTTCCCCCCCCCGCTGACGATTTCTGATAATCACACAAATCTGCGGCAACGGCGTGGCATAAACATTCGAACAAGAGAGGGTGCCAACCGACTTCATCACCGCCCCGCACTGGACTTTTCCACCACTGGCCGCCGTCGTAGAATACGTGCTGCAATCTAGTGTCACGAGCTACAGCCGAGTCAGAAGCAAAAGTGCTCGCAAAGTCGAAACAGCGCGCCACGTAATTGCACGCGTCCTTGCCGCACCTTTTGCAAACGTCAAGAACTGCATTCTCGGCCTTCACGCACCATTCGTACCACGGACGGGCCTCAGGGACGGCCACGCTTCTTCTCAGAGCCGACTGCGAGGGCTGAGCTACGCTCACTGCCAACGCAGTGTAATCCTCGCCATCACCTTCAAGACCATGCGGCGCGAAAGGGAGCGCGCCGTCCGGGCTGTCAGAGCCGACGGTGGAACGAGAACGCCGGCCACCGACATTTTCCACTCTCTGATGCTGGTCCCCCACCATGAGCAGAGTCTGCACAGACACGTTGGCAAAGGCAGCCACCACCTGGGAAACGTCGTAGGACTCAAACTCTTCCATGCAGAAAAGGCTGATCTCCAGGCGGGCCAACAAACGATTCAGATATCCTTTAATAGCTCCCGCCCGCCACTTGACGAAATAATCCATTGTGGACACGATGAGGTAACCGTTGGTGCCTTCTTTGATGACGTTCTCCCAGAGCTCCGCCCTTTTCCGCTTGATGCCGAGGATCTGTAACATATGTTGGCGAGCAAGGTCGCGGAACACCTCCAACGCCGCGAACTCAGCGTCCCCGACCACGACAGAACAGGCCGCTGGCAAGTCCTTCCAGGAGATGCGGAACTCCATGATACTCTGAAAAGCAGGACGTAACTGCAAGGCTTCCAGCTCTTGCACCTGCGCGCGCAATGAGTGCAGTTGTTCATTCACCACATCCGCAACTTTGTTTTCCCATGTGTTCAACGCCGCGGGGGCATCTGAAGGGCGCCCAAGCCAAACAACTCGGGGCCCGAAATCATTTGCAACAAACACCTTCTCTAGGAAATCCGGACCTTGTAATATAGAGTCACGCAGATTGCGCGAAGGAGTCACGATCATCACTGCGCCACTTTGTCTGTTGACGTGCTCCAAAGCTGTCTCCACCAGCAAAGACAGCAGCGGCGACTTTCCAGTACCAGCGAAAGCCTGGATCATTAAGTGATGATTGTCCGAGGCGTTGATAATCTCCACGCATCGCTTCTGATCGTCCGACAGCTGAATGCACCGCCTGCGCAATACCGACTGGATGAAAGGAGACGATGGAGACACTCTGTCCTTAAGCACATTCCCCACTGCGACTGACGAGCCAGACCAAGGTTGCAGTATGGAAAAAGCAGATCGCAGAGAACCCAGCCCAAGAGTATTCTCCGCAGTAGCGCTGCGAACAAGTGCATCATGCTGGTATACTCGGTTGCCAACCCATTCAAGGAGAACGCCGAGGTACTCTCCCTCTTCATCCACCTCTGGCTCCAGAGTGATGCGGGTGGCGTAATCTTTCCTCGGCGCAGCCATTACGACATGAAGCGTTCCGCTCCGGTAAGCGGCTTCCAGGATATCTGGGCTAACATGCGGGCTGGCAATGCGAATGTCTCGACAGCCTGCGCTGAGCGCATTGCCCCGAGGTCCCATGTTCGACAGTACGCGCGTACTTAACATCCAAAGCATGCGATGTTTGTCAGTTGCGAAGTCGCCGTCGACCTCTACGCGCCAACCAGCATCCCTGTCAGTGTACGTGTTCATGTTGCAAACGATGGATGCATAACCGAGATTGTCTTCGTGAGCCTTCAGACGCACCACATCCTCGTTGCGAACAGACCCCGCCCGCAGTTCGCACAGCAACTTGCCCTTCGCAGCATGCAGCAGGGCTGGCACGATCACGTTCTCAAAGTTGAACCTGGTCTTGCGAGCCACGTTGCTGGGCCCAAAACCGCAACAATCCACGGACATGCGCACGGCGAACTTCACCAAACGGGCGCAACTGCACTGCCGAGCCACGATATCTGCGGGCGCAAACACCGTGTCACCGCAAGCTTTCCACGAAGTGCTGGGGCGCTCCGGAGGAGGCACAACCTTCGTGCCTAACTGTGCGACGAGCTTCCTCGTGCAATTCAGCTCACCGTTGCCATCCTGCCTCGGCTTCTTGGTAAGATGAGCGAATTTCTGCGCGAGGGCCTCCTCCGCGAACGCTATTGCTCTCTCGGCGTTCAGTTTGATTAAACGAACAAGCTCTGGCGGTAGGCAATCCGCAATGTCTGCGGGGCGACGGCGATATGGCGACGCTCGATCGTTGCCAAATGAAAGAGGAATCACCACCTCCTCCCCGGCACGTACAGCCACCCAAAACTTCAAGACTTGCTTGCGAAGCAATGCACTGTGGATGACGTCAGCCTCGCCACGTTTTATCCATGCGCCACGAACTGCAAGAATGACACGCGGAGTCTCAACAGCATCTGGAAAATGGCAAGCGGCACGACCCCTGAGCAAGCAATTCGACCCGTTCCGAGCCGGATGAGCGCAGCTAAATTCTGCATCTTGACTTCCCGACGGAACACAACCATCGAGAGATGATCCAAACGTGTTCACCATGAACTCCTCGAAATCCTTGCCCTCGTCCTGCTCGCTCCAGGGGGCCCCCGTTGCTAACAAGGTTAAAAAGGCGCACGGGCACCTCTCCATGCCGACCGCAAGGAAAGAAGGAGGGCAAAAGAGAGCGCTGATCGGCGGAGCTAAGCTCACAACCGCACCGTAACATCTTGAGCCAGAATGGCAACAGCGACGACAACGCTGAAGCACCTACGGATTTGGGCCCATCATGAGGCCATGCACGACTCACACGCAAGGAGGAGTCCGAACGACTCACACCAGGACGAAGGTCCCGAACGACGAACACCACGAGGAACCCGAGAGACCCACTCACAAGGAGAGGCCCGAACGACTCGCACCACGACAAGGGACCCGAACGACTCGCTCCAAGAAGATCCCGAACGACTCACACACACGGAGAAACCCGAACGACTCCCACAAGACCACGAAGCCCGAACTACTCACGCCTCGACGAAGCCGAACGACTCAGACACAGAGAGGACCCCGAACGACCCTAACCAGGACGACGAGCCCAGATGACTGACACCCAAGGAGAGCGAGCGACTTACACACGAGGACAAACCCGCACGACTCACACCAGGACGAAGACTCCGACCGACTCACACCAGGGAAACCCCAAATGTTTCCCACACCACGAAACGTCCGAACGACTAACACCCTAGGATAGCGCGAACGACTCACCGCAGGACAAGTTGCCCCAACAACACACACCACGAAGGCCCGAACACCTCACGCACAAAGAGGAGCCCGAACGACTCACACCAGGAACAGCGGCCCGAATAAGTCACACCACAACGAGCCCGAACACCTCACACGCAAAGAGGCGCCCGAACGACTCACAGCAGGGCGGGGAGCCCGAAGTATTCTCAGCACGAGGAGCCCGAACGACTCACACACAAGGAGGAACCCGAACAACGCACACGAAGCGAAGTGCCCAAACGAGTCACATCACGATGAGCCCGAACAACTCGCACACAATGAGGGGCCCGAACGACTCACACCAGGAAGGACGAGAGCCCCCGACAGCTTACGTCAGGAGGAACCACAACGATTACATACCTGCAACGCACAGACAACTGAACTCTTGCATTATCTGTGGAGGCCCTCATGAGGCTCTGTCAACCTGCTACCTTAGGGGGGGCCTTCGTCCTGCTTTGTTTTTCCTTGCTCCGATGAATCAGGCCTGGAGCATTTCAGCCAACACAGCGCCTAAAACTCGACGCGCCTTCTGCGCGCGAACGCAGTGAACGACGCATCGAAGATTCAACTCCCAGACCTGGCGAGCGCCCGATCGACCACCCACGGCAGCGAGAGGGGCACTTCACATTGCGTCGGATGCTTGTGTTCTTTCATTATTATGGATGTGTATGTATGTTCTGCGAGTATGTTTGGCATATATGCGCGCGCATGTATTTGACAGAGGAGGGCCGCCGGATTCCGCAAGGGAGCGGAACATGCAAATACAATCTCCTCAGTGGCGCGTATGTGGAACATCCCGCGGTGACTACGCTGCCTGCGTGACGCCAGGCGTTCACCGCAACAGCGCTCCTGCCACGAAAGAGAGCCCAATGGAGCAAGGAGTGAAACGCAACCATGACAAAAAGCGGCGAGCACATGCGGTCATGCCCGGTATAACCATACTCAGCAACGCTGCCACATCGAAACGCAACCAGAATGGCCGCGAGCGCCCCGCTCGCTCTCCAGAGTGACGCCGCTGCCAGGACTGCCCCGCCTGTCGTCGACGTGGCGTCAGCGTCGCCGACGTCGCCATTCACGTTGTCGTTGTAGTCGTCGTCGTCGCTGTCTCGACGACGTCCTCGTAGGGTCGTCGTCGTCGTCGTCGCCGTCCTCAGCGTCGGCGTCTTCGTCGTGGTCGTCGTCGACGTCGTCGTCGCCGTCGTCGTCGTCGACAGTCATCGTCGTCGTGGTCATCGTGGTCGCGGCCGTCGTCGCCGCTTTCGGCGTTTTCGAGTTCGTCGCCGACGACGTCTTCCAGCAACATCACTACTACGCGCCAAAAACGCTCCTGCTTCGACAACTTCCGTAACAAACGAACGGAAAATCTGAGCGCCCCCCGCCGAGCAGGAGCTGCCAATATGCCCAGGTGAAAACGCGTGAAACTTGCGATCAGATTTCAGCTCACAAACCGTCGTACACGTTCCGCACCGCAGCATCATCTGACAGCCCGGCAACACCAAATGGGCTTTCTCCCGCCTCTTCGCATGATGCAGCACGTGCTTGTCGAACGCGACGCTGGCCAAGTGCTCCAAGCAGTCTTCGCACTGGTGCTCGTCGATGTTGCCAGGCGCGACCCCTCGCTCTGCGCAGCCTGGGCACGCGAGATCTCTATCGGAATACCGATGGTCCCCCAGAATCCTCGCGACCGACCCGCCCTCCTCAAAAACTTCTGCGCAAGCAGTGCACCCGTGATTCCGCGAGGTCAGGCTCCTCTTCCAGTCATCACGTCCACGCACCGCTTGCATATGTAATGGTCTGGCGAGATTCTCCTTAGAGCCAGCGCAGACCGACAAGGCAGTGTGCCCATTTCGCGCGCGCAATCCATGCATCTCGTCCACCTCCCCAGCTCTTGCAGCTAGATACGATACCGCACAGGAGAAAAAACTGCTCGTGATCCACTGCCCCTGATGCGTGTAGCGTACTCTTCTCTCGGCGCAACCGTTCCAACATAGACATTCCGCTCCGATGGGCTGCTTCCAAGAGATCTGGGCTAACGTGAGGGCTAGGAATGCGAATGCCTCGACAGCCTGCGCTAAGAGCATGGCCCTGGATGCCCATACTCGGTCGTGAAGCGTATAAGTATCATCCCCACCATGCGACTTTGTCAGTTGGACAAAGCCATCGAATTCTACGCGCCAGCGGGCATCCCTGTCCGCGAAGGAGTTCTTGCTGCACACGATGGACATGCGAACGAAATTGTCCTCGTGAACCTCCCCATGCCGACCGCAAGGAAAAGCGGAAACGGAAATGGTGGCTGATAGGCGGAGCTAAGCTCACCTCCACCCAACAATGCTGCGAGCCAAAATGGACACAGCGTCCACAACGCTGGAGCTCCTAGGGACTTCGGCCAATCATCAGGCCCCTCATGCCCTCGTAGCAACTATTCCGAGACTCTTGGGGCCTCACGCGACCGCATCCCACTCTGGGAAATTTAACCAACCGGCTCACCCAAGCCTACAAACCCGAGGCCGCGCCATCGTGAAACGCATTCCGTCTCGATTTTCTTGGGGCGTTTTTCAAGCCCTCGCACGACATGTATGAGCCTCCTAGGCCCTCCTGGGCCTTGGGCGTGTTTAACCAAACAATTCACGTTGAATCCTGCAAGAACGCACGAGAAGAACTCCGATAACGAGATAGAAAAGAAAGACGAAAGGCGGAACGACCGATTCAAATTCTACCAGGGACCACCTGTGCAATATGTTTACAGATAATCACTTGAATTTCTCATCACTTGCGTTATACTAATTCTTGCACTCACTGGCGAACGCGGAGACGCATGGGGCTCGCTAGCAACGTGACCAGACGCGTCCATTAAAGCGACATTACACATGCGCTTGTACAGCGCTCTGACGATTAACACGCACGGAGCGGCACAACCGACTCACACCAGGACGAACGTCCATAACGAGTCAGACCACAGGCGCCCGAACGACTCACACAAGGAAAACCCCGCACAACCCCCACCAGGACGAAAAGGCTCGAACCACTCACACCACGATGAGCCCCAACGACCCACACGCAAGCAAGGAGGAGCCCGAACCACTCACACAAGGACGTGGAGGCCGAAGGACTCACACCACAAGGAGCCCAAACGAGTCCCACAGAAGGACAGGCCCGAACGACGGAAAACCAAGAGAGGAGACCACATCAGAACGAGGCGCCCGACCTGGTCACACCCGTAGGAGCCCGAACGACTCCCACACAAGAATCGCCAACGGACTTTGATGACATTGATCAGCCGTTCTGCAACAACCAGAACCGTGTACAATACTATACCCTGACTATCGAAAAACGGTCACCACGGTGGCAACCTGAGAAAAAATACGCCACAAGCCACTACATAGACTTGGCGAGATAGGCCGACACACATGCTGATACCCTCGGGCTCTGGACTACCTGCATGCCCCCTCAATACATTCTGCTCTTGCAAGAGTTCCGAGCGTTCAACCTGCCACAAAACTTGAGAGAAGACCGCACACGATTCAACATGACACAACACAATGAACACAACATACCATTTCTTAAACGTGGCACTCAAGAATCGCCAACGTACTTCGATGTCAATTATCAACCGTTTAACACTTAGCCACCCTGTGACAACCCTGGAAATATCTGAAACTGGAACAACCACAACCGTGTAATGTTCTACACCCTGAATATCGAAGAAGCGTCACCACGGTGACAACCTAGACCGCAAGCCCTTGGATACGCTGAGACACATACACCACGAGCCACTACATAGACTAGGCGGGATACGCGGACACTCATGCTGATACCCTCGAGCTCTGGAATACTTGCATGCCCCCTCATCACATTCTACTCTTGCAAGAGTTCCGAGCCTGCTACCTGCTGTGTTTTTTTCT
>CAUYUJ010008546.1:149468-329468 GCA_963575745.1 Prorocentrum cordatum | reverse complement strand
AACACCCCTCCCCGCTCCCGGGCGCCGGGGAGAGGGGGGAGGGTTCAACCCCCCCCCCCCCGGGCCGGCGCTGGCGCTGGCGCCGGCGCTGGCGCCGGCGACGGCGGAGACGCAGCGACGATTACCACAACTACCACCACCGCCACCACCACCACCACCACCACCGCCTCAACCCACCACCACCACCACCAACCCACCACGACCACCAACACCACCACAGCCACCACCACCACAACCACCACCAGAACTCACCGTCACCACAACCACCACCACAAAAACCCACCACAACTACCACCACTACCACAATCTACCACACCACCACCACCACCACCACCACCACCACCACCACCACCACCAGCACCACCACCACCACCACAACTACAACCACCACCACTACTAGCAGCACAACACACCGCCACCACCACAAACCACCACACCACCACCACCACCACCTACACCGCCACCACCACCACCACCAGCACCACGTCCACAAACCACCGCCACCACCACAACCCACCACCACCACCACAAACCACCACCACACCACCACCACACCACAACCACCACCACCTCAACTCACCATCGCCACCACCACCACCACCACAAAAACCCACCACCACTACCACCACCACCACAATCTACGACACCACCACCACCACCACCGCCACAACCACCACCGCTACTAGCAACACAACCCACCGCCACCACCACAAACAACCACACCACCACCACCACCACCACAAACCGCCACTACCACCACCACCAGGACCACCTCCACAAACCGCCGCCACCACCACAACCCACCACCACAACCACAAACCACCACCACACCGCCATCAAACTACCACCACCACCACCTCCCACCACCACCACCACCACCACCACAAACCACCACCACAAACCACCACCAATCCACCACCACCGCCACCACCGCCCACCACCACAACCACCACCACCACCAACACAACAAACCACCACACCACCACCACCACCACCACAACCACCACAACCGCCACCACCACCACCTCAACCTACCACCACCACCACCACCACCACCGTCGTCCTCGTCGACGCTCCCCGCCGCCGCAAACCACCACACCACCACCACCACAACCACCACCACCACCACCGCCACCACCACCACCACAACCCACCACCACCACCACCACCGTCGTCCTCGTCGACGCTTCCCTCCGCCGCCGCCCGCCGCCGCAGGCGCCGGCGCCGGCCCAGAAAAGGAACTCGTCGTCCCCGCCGCCGCCGCCAGCCGCCGCCGACTCAAGCGCCGGCCCGAGGAGAGGAGGGGAAGCAGGGGAAAAAGGAAAGAAGGGTGGGGGGGGGTCTGGTTTCAACCCCCCACCTCCAAGCGACCACAGAACGCGCTCTTTCAGAGGTGTGAATCAATGATCCCCCAAAAAGGTTTTTGAAGGATTTGGGCATTTGCGTCAAAACGGCCTTCCGACCTGCTCAAGACGACCCAAGAGGCCCCCAAAATTGCCCTAAGATCGCCCAAGATACCTCCAAGATGGCCCCAGGACGGCCCAAGAGGCTCCTAAGACGGCCCCCAACGGGCCCCAAGACGGCCCAAGAGGCCTCCAAGCCGCCCAAGATGGCCTTCAAGACGACCCTGAAGCGCCCCTAGAGGGCCCCAAGACGGCCCAGAGAGGCTCCCAAGACGGCTTCCGACGGCGTCAGCCGGGCCAGGAACGCCGCAAGGCCGCCAAAGATGCCCCCAAGAAGCCCCCAAAGGCACCCAAGAGGCCCAAGGAGGCCCCCAAGAGGCCTCCAAGAGGTGCCCAGGAAGCTCCCAGGAGGCCCCAATAATGACCCCAGACGCTCCCAAGAGGCTTTTTTGCTCGAGACATCATACCCACCACACTCCATGAGCAAAGCGGGCGCTCGTGGTTGAACCACGCGAGAAGAAAAGCCAATCACATATGGGCTGGCTCAAAACAGGGCCTCGCCGCTGAGGAGGTCCCCCCAGTCAGAAACGAGATCACCAGGAATCCAGGCCCGTGAAATGCGGCCCTGGGGGCCGCGGGGTCTGGGCAGCTGTCCCTTGAGCAGCATTTGTACATGTCTCGGCTTGGGGTTGGTGCATCCGCCCACCAGGTCTTTTGCTTGGCGGCCAGTGGTGTAAGACCCACAGCGACGGCAGAAGACACAACCTTGGCCAGACTGAAACACACGCGCAATCCTGAGATCGTGAGCGGGCGAGGGAGGGACAGGAGGGGCAACAAGAGCACGGATGGTGGTGGGGATAGGCCCGCATTCAGACAGGTCCGCTCGACGGCCATTCTTGAAAGAACGGAAACATTTCACACATTGCCACCTGTTGTTCACCCACCGTACATCGTGGGCTAACAGGCAGCCTTTGATGGGTCGGAAAACTTTGATTCTACTCAGATCACCGAACAGATCACGAGCCTTGGGCCACGCTTGAAGCACAGTTATCATGGCACACGCCACCGCCAAGAAACCTTCGCGCGCTTCAGCGACCTTGGCAACATCTACGGCCGAGGAAAAAAAGCCCCCGCACTCTCTTTGGCAAAAACATCCGCCCAGGTGTTCTCACGGGTTTTCCAGGCGGCTTGATTCGTATCGTCCTCACTCAGATGGGCTTTCACCTTATGGGTCGACCAGCTTTTTGCCCCCGCGATCTTTATGCGCCTCCAATGGCCCGCCTGGGCCGTCTTCTTCTGGGCGCCGCGGGTCACGTCCTGGGCCCCCCAAACCACAGCGGCGCAATCCAGGTAAAAATGCTGGTCCTCTGAGCCGGCCTCTATATGCTCCACCATATCCATCAGGGCATGGTGTTCCGTGAGGACGGCGGTCTGCGGCGGGCTGCTGGGGATACCCCCTCGCATTCCTCTTACCAAATTGCCCTCCGCATCCGTCTCGATGGCAGACCAGCCTCCTCTGGAGAGCACCTCGCACTTGGGCTCCACCACCGACCCATCGCCGAAGACGATGGCCCCACTCTGAAACATGAACGGGTCGATCCGCCCATCAGCGTTGAAATAGAGCACCTGGTCCTCGGTCGGCCCTGGCACTTCTAACTCTGGTGTCGGTAACCATAATGAGAAATAAAACGGGCCCTCCTCGCCTGCACTCACAGCGGCCTCAACTATCGTGGGGTCAAGGCCCGCTCTCAGAGATTCGCCGTGGGGGCAGCGCCATGCTCGGTGCCGCGCCGTGTCCAAGGCGGGGCAGAAACTGCACTTGGGCGAGATGGCAAACCCCCATCGGTGCAGCGAAGAGGCCGTCGTATAAGCTCTACAAAAAAAGATTCCTGGCGATGCCTTTCCCCTGGGCGTTCAGATCCTTCGATTTCAGCAACAACTGAATGGGCTCGGTCCAGAGGCCCCTCTCCTTGATGTCCTGGGCCCTGGGGTGGTTTTCCCGAGCCGGTAAACGCAGCGTAGTATCGTCCAGGAGCTTCTTCTTCAAACCCCGAATGAAGATCTTCTGCGCTAGCGTGGGCGGGGAGTCGGTGAGCCGAACCTCAGCACCATCCCGCGATGTAAAAGAGGCTGGCCCTGTAAACGCCCACCCCGCTTCGACTCCCCACAAGAGCGCATCAAGGATGGGGTGTGTGCCTCTACGCCTCCATCCCTGCGACACTTGCATGGCCGCCAGTCTCTGCAGGCAGCCGTGGCAGGCCTTCGACAACTGACCTGCCGACAGGCCATCGGCCGCGCGAATGTCATCATCTCCCGCCTCCCACCATTCGCGCGCATACCGCGCCACCGTGTCACCAGCGTGCAAGATGGGATCCTTGGAGGGGGAGGTGGCCCAGATCAGGTCGATGGAGGCTCCAGGGCTCCAGATGCCTAGCGACTTGGCCCCCAATACTCGCAACCTGTGCACATCCTTGGCCGACAAGGCAACCACGTCGCTGCCGTGCGTGATGCTCGGCTTCTGGCCCATGAAAAAAAAAACAACTTGGCTTTGGCTCCAGCTTTACCACGCATCCCCTTGATTTTTGGCATCCTCCTGAGGGCCTTGGCCCATCGGGCCCTACGTTTCGACAAGCGGCCAGGGGTCCCAGACGGCTGAGACCTGGTAGCACGCTTCTTCCTGAGGGCGCCCACCGAGAAGTCCACCCCCAGGTTCACAACTTCCCCCGCCAGAGTGAAACCGTACATGCCCAGGGCTTGTGGAGCCAAATCCATTACCTCCTGATTGTTGGTCGTGAAGCACCCTTTCTTCAAGGCAATCGGCAGCCCCAGCCTGTGCGAGCGCGCCTCAGTCAGCTGGCTCGCAATGCTGCCTAAACGGTTGAGGCACTCCACTGGCACCACATGGTGCGAATCAAACTCCAAATCGTCAACATGAATAATAAATTTCGTCCCCTCCACCTCCTTGATCCCTTCAACTGTCGGAACCATGTACCCCTTGATCTCAAAAGTGGCGGTGCTAGACCCCGCGCGACGATCCCCCTGGCGGGGTACAGCAGAGGGGAGCATACTCTCTCCATGGTGAGAACACGCGGCCACGTGTAGCTGTCGATGGCTAGCCGTGGACTGCGTAACGGAAAGGACGTCCCGCTACACTCGTTCCACAGCTGCTCGTGGCCGACGTGCTCGTAGCACTGCTTCAAATCACACTATAGCGCGCTGGCCGCTTCACCTGTGTCATCGGCAAGAGCAGACCTAACAGCTCGGCGCCAAACCCCGTCGGTGGTGGATCTGCCTGGCCCCATGTTGAAAGCCTTCAGGTGTCTCACGGAGCCCTCCCAGGTTTTACAGTCCCGACTCTGCACCTTGGAAACCATCCTGGAGTAATTCTGGAAAAAACCCAATCGGTCTCCTCCCCGATTCTGGCTTCTCGAACAATTGGACCAGCGGGATACGGGGCTGGGCGGGCCCTTTGCCCAGCGCCACCTGCGCAGACATGAGGCTAGACACCGCCTGGAGCGCGGCGGGGCACAGCAGGCTGAAGTGTCTCGGGTGGACCCCGTCCGCGGCAATGGTGCGCTTCTTAAATCCACTAGATATTCTCCTGATGTCCTCACCATCAAGGGCACTCGGTGCCAGAGCGTCAGGCGGCAGCTGCGGGATCCATCTGGTAGACGGCTCTGTGGTCGCCCTCCGGGCTGAGCTCCGCAAATCTCGCTGGGCCTGAAATCGAACACTGGATGCACATGTATACTCCCCGTCTTCGGTCTTCAGAACGTCTTCCCTGAAATTGGGCGGCGGCGCGGTGTAGGCATGGGCCCAGCGGGCCCCGCCCTCCAAAGCTTCAGAACACCAGGTCTTCCAGCATTCGTTCTTCTGGGATTTCTCCTTTTTGAACGCGAGGTCCTCCAAGGTTTTCGCCAGAGCGGCCCAGGCTTCCAGCTCCTCCAAGACTGCATCCCATGGGCGCCTCCAGAGCCTGCAGAGACCAAGACCGAAGTACTTCAAAATGGGCTTCCAGAAAGCTTCCCCTTCAGGCCAGTGCTGACGGAAAGGGAGGCGTAGCCCTCGCGCTACATCTCGTGCAAGACTGCCAAAATACTGCGAGCTGTCGGGGGCCGCGCCTTTCCGGAGCAGACTCCGAAACTCCTGAAGACGACGAGCAACCCACCCCATCGCCCTCGATGCGGATTTGCACGGGCTGCTGCGAGTAATGGCGAGCTTTGCGAGCGAGACCTGGACGAAGCGATAAGGCGCGCCCCCCTTCTGGCGCCGATCGGCGCCATCACATTGAAAAATGGCTTCTAGTTCCGCCCGCGCCCTACCGACCCAAGCAGCAAACACTTCGTCCTGGAGCTCCTGAAATTCAGCAGCTCGTTCAGCAGGGACTGGATGTAGCTGCCCAGGTTCCTCCTGAAGGTCCTCCAAGGGCCCTGAGAGGGATTCCAAGAGGCCCCCGTAGTCAGGAGGGGCAGGGTTGGGGCCCACGGGCCGAGTGACCCCGATGTTTTGATATTTACACAACTTCAAAACTTTGAGACCCTGGGCGTCCTCGACGATGTCTAAGTAGACTGGTCGGTGCGGTGGGACGTGGGCTCTAAGATCAACATTGCAATCGCCAACTCTTTACGTGAGCACTCGACTGCAAATGAAGAAATCTATCATCGACGCGCGGTCGCCCTGCACGAGCGTCGGCGCATCTGGTCTGCAAATTGCTCCTCCGAATCTGCCAGGTGCCAGTGCATGCTCAAGTACATCAGGGCTAAGGTTGAAATCACCCCCCGCAACGCATGGCGCACCAGTCTCCAAGGTGTGCTGCCCCAAGGTCAGATTTAGCCAGATATTCGCTGGTCCCAGACCCGTTCCAGATACTCAGTAATTCGAATACAAGCTGATGAGCCCGTGTGCCTTGGATCTAAAATACATATGCAGAAGCCTGCCTGGGGATAGACTGCCAATGTGCGGGGGTCTACCCAAAGGTCTAGATGCTTACGAGCTATTACGCCTACACCCCCGCTCGGGAAACCAGCGGGCCCACGCAGGCAGGGCGCCCAGAAAGGAGCTCAGCCCCTCCTACTGAGCTTCTGCCTGGCCTCTAAATTACCAACTAAACTATGCTTATGCTCCTGAGCAAAAACAGTAGACGCATTGCAGGATGTCAGGAAATCAGATAGCGTGGTCCAGCAGGACCCGTTGACGGTGCAGAATTTCAAAAAGCCGCACCTGGCATCCCCCTTCAATTGACTGAGACAGCAGGGGGGACGAGGCGATCTGGTCACCCACGAGAGCGGCTGCGCCCTCGGCCTCGCTCCCCCTCAACATTCTCATCCCCACCGTTCGCGGGAGCGGTGGCGGCTGCGGCGGTTGGCGCCTTCCCCTGGTTGCCTCCAGGTGCGGTCGCGCTCGGCCCAGCAGGCCGAGCTGCTGTCGCCGCCACTCCCGCGGTGGGGGCTCCGCCCCCGTCTGATTTGGCAGGCGCAGGCGCGCCTCCGCCTGCGGTCCCGTCGGGCGCGGCAGTGGCTGCGACACCTAGCGGCTGGCCGTCGGTGGGGGCCTGCGCAGCCGCTGGCACCTGCTGCCCGTGCACCTTCAGAGCAGCGGCGAACTCGGCGAACGTGCGGACGAGGTTGGGGCCCCCTGCTGCCGCCGAGCCTAGCGCCGCCAAGGCCGCCTGGAGCCCGTTGAAGGACTCGGCCACCTGCGCCGCTGCTGGCTTGGGCTGTTGCTCGCCCCGAGCCTTGCCAAGCCACTGCTTCTGCTCCTCCTCTAGCTTCGCGATGTCGCTGATGCAGGCCTCGATGGCGGCCTCCTCCTTCGCGACCTTCTCCTTCTTCATGGCTAGCTTCATATCCGCCTCCAACGCCTCTTGGGTGAACTCCTCGAGGGCTGACTTGTGGCGTTCCAGAGCCTTCTGCTTCTGCCCGAGCTTCTGGGTCATAGTCTGAGCCATCTGCATCGGTGTCTTCTCCGAATCTCGCTGGGCGCGGACCGTGTCAAGTACTGCGTGCAACGGCTTGGCATCCACCTTGCTGACCTTCTCGGCTGCGTCGTACGCCGCCTATATCTTCAGGATGACGCCGCTGTAGTCCGTGCCCTTGTCGTCCGTTGGGCTGTCCTGCTGCGCGTTCGCCCGCCACGGGCAGTCCTGAACGTCGGCAGGCTGGGATGGTTTGGGCGCCTTCCACTGCTGTCCGCACTGCCAGCACCACTCCTTGGTGAGATTGACTGTTACTGCGCAGTGTGAGCACGTCCGTGAATGGGCAGGGAGCTGTCCTCGGGCAGGGCGGACTTTGTGTCCACCAGCTGGTCCAGCATGTGCAGCGCCCTTGGTGTCGCCGTTCTTGCTGCTGGCCTTGCCCTTGCCTCCTTGTCCCATGGTCGGCAATATCCCTGGCTGTCCGCTGTGGTGTCGTGCGAGCAGGGCGTACGACGCTTGGATGACCCTCCGCGCCTGCTGGCGCTTCAGGCGGGCACGACGGTGCCAGGCAGGTTCCTTGGCCTGCCTCGTCTCGTCGGGTACAGCGCGGGAGAGGCGGCACCAGCCGATCGCCGCGGCGGCTGGTGGCTGGGGGCGGCCGTTCCTGAAAAAGCGGCTCGAGCCCTTGCTCCCAAGAGGTCTCCTCATCCTTCTCCTCATCCTCCCTGTTCCTTCCTCTCCTCATCCTCCTCTTCCTCACCCACGTGTTCCCCAAATGGTTTCCACAAGGGCTGTGGGAACGCATGGCCCAGTAGCGTGGCCAGACGTTGATCAGACGTTTGGCCACGTAGGCGTATCCTACAAGGCAGGGGGCGGCGGTGATTCGCCGTAGGCGTCTTCGATCCGCCGCCCCCTGGTGGCTTGCCACAGGGGTGCACGGCGTGCCAGACATGAGAAAGGTTTGGTTCGTTTCTAAAGACCTCCCCCTGGGGCTTCGGCCCAAGGCGCCGACCACCCGGAGAGCTGCACAAAATCCACCTCTCATTGGCCAAATCGCATCCAAGACGGCCAGGATGGCCCCAAGCGGCCCCAAGAGAGCCCCCCCCAGACGGCCGCCACCTCTTGATTCATCACACGGGTGCCCGGCGTGCTGGATGTCTGGGTGGATTTGGGGTCTTTTCTAAAAAAAAATCCCCCTCAGCCCGCCAGCCCCCCAGAGAGCTTCTCGAAATCAAGAGCCCCTTGCCCAAATCGCCTCCAAGACGGCCAGAATTGCTCCAGATGGCCGCCAAGATGGTCCCGAGACTTCTCCAAAGCGGCCAAGATGGCTCCAGATAGCCATAGCCTGCAAGATGGTCCCAAGACGCCTCTAAGACGGCAAAGAAGGCCCCGCGAGATGCCCCAAAGACGCCCAAGATCTCCTCAAGACGGTTACAAGCTGGACCAAGTCGGCCCAAGAAGCCCCAAGAGGCCTCCAAGATGGTCTAGGAATCCTACCGGGGGATATACAGGAATGCCCGAGGAGGTCAAAATCATTGTTCCCCACATGTTTCGTGGGGTTTGGGTTTCCTTCCCTGCCGCGCCGCACCCGCGTCTCACATCTCCCCCCTCCCCTTCTCCTTCTCGCACAGCACAGCACAGCACAGCACTGCTCAGCATAGCTCAGCACAGCTCAGCTCAGCTCAGCTCAGCTCAGCACAGCTCAGCTCAGCTCAGCACAGCACAACACAGCACTGCTCAGCATAGCTCAGCACAGCTCAGCTCAGCTCAGCTCAGCACAGCACAGCTTAGCACAGCACAGCACAGCACAGCACAGCACAGCACAGCACAGCACTGCTCAGCACAGTTCAGCACAACTCCGCTCAGCTCAGCACAGCTCAGCTCGGTCGTCCAGGCCGTAGCAGGCGTGGCACTTTCTCGATACCATAGGGGGTGCGCACGGGGTGGTCCCCCTATCCGCGCCGGTCGTCCAGGCCGTAGCAGGCGTGGCACTTTCTCGACGCAATAGTGGGTGCGCACGGGGTGGTCCCCCTATCCGCGCCAGTCGTCCAGGCCGCAGCAGGCGTGGCAGTTTCTCGACGCAATAGTGGGTGCGCACGGGGTGGTCCCCCTATCCGCGCCAGTCGTCCAGGCCGCAGCAGGCGTGGCAGTTTCTCGACACCATAGGGGGTGCGCAGGGGGTGGTCCCCCTATCCGCGCCGGTCGTCCAGGCCGTAGCAGGCGTGGCACTTTCTCGATACCATAGGGGGTGCGCACGGGGTGGTCCCCCTATCCGCGCCGGTCGTCCAGGCCGTAGCAGGCGTGGCAGTTTCTCGACACCATAGGGGGTGCGCACGGGGTGGTCCCCCTATCCGCGCCGGTCGTCCAGGCCGTAGCAGGCGTGGCACTTTCTCGACACCATAGGGGGTGCGCACGGGGTGGTCCCCCTATCCGCGCCGGTCGTCCAGGCCGTAGCAGGCGTGGCAGTTTCTCGACGCCGTAGGGGGTGCGCAGGGGGTGGTCCCCCTATCCGCGCCGGTCGTCCAGGCCGTAGCAGGCGTGGCAGTTTCTCGACGCCGTAGTGGGTGCGCACGGGGTGGTCCCCCTATCCGCGCCGGTCGTCCAGGCCGTAGCAGGCGTGGCAGTTTCTCGACACCATAGGGGGTGCGCACGGGGTGGTCCCCCTATCCGCGCCGGTCGTCCAGGCCGTAGCAGGCGTGGCACTTTCTCGACACCATAGGGGGTGCGCAGGGGGTGGTCCCCCTATCCGCGCCGGTCGTCCAGGCCGTAGCAGGCGTGGCAGTTTCTCGACCCATAGGGGTGCGCACGGGGTGGTCCCCCTATCCGCGCCGGTCGTCCAGGCCGTAGCAGGCGTGGCAGTTTCTCGACACCATAGGGGGTGCGCAGGGGGGTGGTCCCCCTATCCGCGCCGGTCGTCCAGGCCGTAGCAGGCGTGGCACTTTCTCGACACCATAGGGGGTGCGCAGGGGGTGGTCCCCCTTTCCGCGCCGGTCGTCCAGGCCGTAGCAGGCGTGGCAGTTTCTCGACGCCATAGTGGGTGCGCAGGGGGTGGTCCCCCTATCCGCGCCGGTCGTCCAGGCCGTAGCAGGCGTGGCAGCTTTCTCGACACCATAGGGGGTGCGCAGGGGGTGGTCCCCCTATCCGCGCCGGTCGTCCAGGCCGTAGCAGGCGTGGCAGTTTCTCGATACCATAGGGGGTGCGCACGGGGTGGTCCCCCTATCCGCGCCGGTCGTCCAGGGCAGAGCAGGCGTGGCACTTTCTCGACACTTAGGGGGTGCGCAGGGGGTGGTCCCTGAGCGCGGCCGCTATCCGAGACGGTCGTCCAGGGCATAGCAGGCGTGGCACTTTCTCGACACCATAGGGGGTGCGCAGGGGGTGGTCCCTGAGCGCGGCCGCTATCCGAGACGGTCGTCCAGGGCATAGTAGGCGTGGCACTTTCTCGATTCCATAGGGGGTGCGCAGGGGGTGGTCCCTGAGCGCGGCCGCTATCCGAGACGGTCGTCCAGGGCATAGTAGGCGTGGCACTTTCTCGATTCCATAGGGGGTGCGCAGGGGGTGGTCCCCGAGCGCGGCCGCTATTCGAGACGGTCGTCCAGGGCATAGCAGGTGTGGCACTTTCTCGACACCATAGGGGGTGCGGAGGGGTTGGTCCCTCACCGCGGCCGCTATGCACGACGGTCGTCCAGGGCATAGCAGGTGTGGCACTTTCTCGACACCATAGGGGGTGCGCAGGGGGTGGTCCCTCACCGCGGCCGCTATGCACGACAGTCGTCCAGGGCATAGCAGGCGTGGCACTTTCTGGACAAAATAGGGGGTGCGCAGGGGGTGGCAACGGCCACCAACATCATTCTTACATGCTTCACTTCAGCTATCATCACTCCAGCCATAATATAAGTATGTGGGGTTCCTCGGCAGCGTAATTTTACCTTAGGTGTTTGAATGTGCTTGGCTGTTGCTCCTTCTCGGCCTTCCGACGGCCAAAGACGGCCCAACAGACCACTAAGAGCGCCCTGATCGCCGCAGAGGCCTCAAAAAAATCCCAATGACGGCCCAAGAAGTCCCCGAGACGGTCCCACGAGGGCCCAAAGATGGCCCAAGAGGCCTCCAAAACGCCGAACATGGCCTCCAGGGCGGCCAAGATGGCCCCAAGAGAGCCCAAGATGGCCGCAAGATGTGTCCAAGACGGCCTAAGTTGCACTCAAGACAGCCTAGGACGGCGTCAACTTGTCCAGGACGGCCCAAGAAGCCCCAAGAGACCACAAAGACGGCCCAAGAGGCCTTCAAGAGAACATACAGGAATGCTCGAAGGAGCCAAAATCAGATATGCTCTGAAAATTTTGAAGGTGTGTTGCTTTTGCTCATTGTCCGCCTTCCGACGGCCCACAATGGCCAAATAATCCCCCAAGATCGGCCCAATTGATCTCCAAGACGGCTACGACGGTCCCAAGAGAACCCACGACGGCGTCAAGATGTCTCCAAGGCGGCCGAAGATGCACCCAAGATGGCCCTAAGACAGCCAAAGACGGCCCGAGAGGCTCCAAAGAGACCTCCGAGAGAACTTCCCGGAAAGCCCACAGAGATCGCTCCTCCTATTCATCTTTCTCCCCCATGTGTTCCCCGAAGCGTTTCCACAACGGCTGGGGGAACACATGACCGATAGCTTGGCCGAGCTCCGGCTACAACGTTCGGCCACATAGGCACTTCCAAAAGGGAGGGTGCGGCGGTGATTCGCCGTAGGTGTCTTCGATACAGAAAGCCTAACTGGGGATGCCTGTTTGACTGGCTTTCCGTCCTGGGCCTTCGGGTGAGAGGTTGTACACGACTCCAGATTCTGACGGCTGCTGCGCCTGCTGGTGAATAGAAACAATACCAACGAATCCAGGCCCTCGCAGATCAGCACTCACGCGAATGATTTGAACATGACGGTCTGACCAGACCTGCGACTCGCGAAGGGGCTCGAGATTCCCGTCGCACAGAGGTAGCAGCCTTCCTGTGTTGCCGAGGCCAAGAGCCGCAAACCGCAGAATCCGCCGATGCTTGCGATGCTCTCAGGATAGCGCCCGCCGCGCAGGTGGACCCCGCGAAGGTGATCTGGCTCGCCTCCGCCCGCAGGGATCAAGCAAAGGCCAAGGCACGGCAACGGGTACGGCAGCAGGGAGAATATGCGATCGAGCGCGGATCGGCACTGCGGGATCGTCTGCTCCGGGAGCGCTGGGCCCCCCCACCGACGGTGATGTGCTCGCACCCCGCCACGTAGAGGGCCTGGGGAACCACTACCGCCATGCATGCTCATGATACAAAAAAACAGCTGTAGGGAAGCAAGACGGAGACTACGCGACACGATGCGACTCGGCCAGCAGCGAGGATAATTCTTAGGATGATGAGAAGCTGGACCTCCCCAGACGAACATGATGGGGGACGATCTGATTCCCCTGACAGGGCTACGACTTAGGCAGGTTCTGACCCGAACGTACCAACTGAAATTAGCAGCGCTGGCAGCCGAAGGAGAGCATCAGCCCGCCTCAAAACGCCCGGCAAGTAAACAAGCTTGGAGGCGCAAGCGGGCGACTTACATGATCACGGTATGAAGTGAAGGGTCCTGCGGCAGCGGAAGCTGCTCCCAACCTAGTCGGCAACACGTGGAGTAAAGCACCGAGAATACGACTAAATCGACAGAGACCCTGAGCAGGGAGAAAGCGAGCAGGAACAAGCTGCGCCACCAAACATTATCCTGGCGAAGGACCCAGCCATGTGCAGTTGCGAGAACGCAGCTGTGGGTATCGTCCTCGGTGAACCTCTCTGGGGCTACGACGCGTGTGACGGATGTGCCAAAATTAGCACAGGTACGCCATGCGGACGCTGCCACCGGAGCCGTCGGTGTGGAGCCCCATGTGAGGCCACGAGACGTGTGAAGGGTGCGCTGAAATGGCAGGTGGAACCGCGTGCGTGTGCTGCCACTGGGGCCACGCAACGTGTGAGGGGTGCGCCGGATTGGGGGTGGAACTGCTTGCGGACCCTGCCGCTGGGGCCTTCGGTGGAGCTCCCGATGGGGCCACGGATCGTGTGAGGGGTGCGCCGCATTGGAGGTAGAACTGCGTGCGGACCCTGCCACTGGGGCCTTCGGCGGCACCCTCAAGGGCAACGAAGGGTGTGAGGGGTGCGCCGAAATAAGAATTTAAGTTTGTGCGGACCCTGCCACGGGGGCCTTCGGTGGAACTCCTCTTGGGCCACGACACGTGTGAGGGGTGTGCCGACATGGAAGTGGACCTGCATGCGGCCCCTACCGCTGGGGCCTTCGGTGGAGCATCCTATGGGGCCACGAAACGTGTGAGGGGTGCGCCGAAATGGGGGTGGAACTGCATGCGGACCCGTGGCAGGCCTTCGGCGGAGCTCCTTAAGGGGCCACGAAGCGTGTGAGGGGTGCGCCGAAAGGGGGGTGGAATTACATTCGGAGCCTGCCACTGGGGCCTTCGGCGCAACACTCTATGGGGCCACGAAACGTGTGGGGGGTGCGTCGAAATGGAGGTGGAACTGCCGCACCCTGCCATTGGAGCCTTCGGCGCAGCACCATATGGGGCCACGAAACGTGTGAGGGGTGAGCCTAAATGGGGGTGGAACTGCATGCGGACCCTGCCACGGGGGCCTTCGGCGGAGCTCCTTAAGGGGCCACGAAGCGTGTGAGGGGTGCGCCGAAATGGAAGTGGAACTGCATGTGGACCCTGCCACTGGGGCCTTCGGTGGAGCTACCTATGGGGCCAAGAAACGTGTGAAGGGTGCGCCGAAATGGAGGTGGAACTGCTTGCGGACCCTGCCGCTGGGGCCTTCGGTGGAGCTCCCGATGGGGCCACGGATCGTGTGACGGGTGCGCCGAAATGGTGGAACTGCATGCGGACCCTGCCACTGGGGGGGCCACGAAGCGTGTGAGGGTGCGCCGAAATGGAAGTGGAGCTGCATGCGGACTCTGCCACTGGGGCCTTCGGCGCAGCACCTCATGGGGGCCACTAAACGTGCGAGGGGTGCGCCGACATGGAGGTGGAACTGCATGCGGACCATGCCACAGGGGCAGTCGGTGGAGCGACCTATGGGGCCGCGAAACGTGTGAGGGGTGCGCCGAAATGGAGGTGGAACTGCATGCGGCTCCTGCTACTGAACATGAGGGGTGCGCCGAAATGGTTGTGGATCTGCATGCGGACCCTGCCACTGGGACCTCCGGTGGAGCTCCGTATGGGGCCACGAAGCGTGTGAGAGGTGCGCCGACATGGGCATGCGAGATTGCAGAGGCAGGGATGGGAGGAGGGAGGAGGCGGGAGGGGGCAGCGTGAGGAGGAGTGAGAACGCGGGGCGCTGTCTCTTCAAAACGAAGACCCAACACAACACGACGGTTGGGAAGTATCCAGAACGACGCGCCTCAAGGACACACAACTACCATCCGCGAAAATTTGGCACCGTGCCGCCAGCACTGAGTAGGGTGTCCTCATGTCCCTTCGAACTCGGTGGATTGAGAATTGCACATCTTTGTGAAAGGGCCAGGCCACGGATGCCCATAATTTCTGAAGTGTTAATGGAACTTGGGCGCTCTTGGGTGTTCCCGGACTTCGCTCGTTATATACTTCCCCGGAGCAGAGATTTCGCTGACCCCTTGGGGGGGGAGATGGCCTGGCGTGTGAGATGTGGCCCTCCCAACGGTGGCTCCAGACGGTCCGTGAGGGCCCCGAGACTGCCTACAAGGGCTCCAAGACGGCCCGAACTGGCCTCAAGACAATTCAAGAGGCCCCTACCACGGCATAACAGGGTTCCAATAGGACCCCCCAAGAAGGCTACCCGATGCCGAAATCATTGGTTCTCCATAACCTACAAGCTTTTGCGTTCCTGCCTATTCCGGTTTTCGAAAGCCCGAGGATGCCGAAGACGCCCGCCAGACTGGCCCAGCGCAGCCCAAGGAGGGACCCAAAGCGGCCGAAGAGGGCCCCAGGACGGACCGAGAGGCCCACAAGACGGTCGTGGGTCGTGAGGGCTCCGAGACGGCGCACGAGGGTTCGGCCCGAGATGGCCTCAAGACGGCCCAAGAGGCCACAAAGAAGACCCAAGAGGGTTCCATGAGGACTCCCACGAGAGCCGCCAGAGGCCAAAACGATTGATTTCCCATTCGTGGTTGAAAGATTGTCGCGTCTCGCCAATCCCAGCTTCCGAAAAGCCAAGGCGACCCAAGAGGTCCAAAACATCTCGAAAGGGCCCTCAAGACGGCCCGGGATGCTCCCAAGACCGCCAAAGATGGCCTCAAGAGGTCCCCAAGACGCCCCAAGAGGCCCTAGAGAGGCCCCCCATCCCGTATCCAACAGATGTTCGCGTGCTCGCCTGCTCTGGCACCCGAGCACGCAAGACACGACACGGCCGGCGCGTCGAGGCGGCGGGCAACTTTCGCCCAAGGGCGAGCCCAATACCCCGCCTACTGGGTGCTCGATCTGGAGGCCTTGCTGGAGCCACTCGCTCCGCTCATGCGCCGATGCCGAGCCGACCGTCCGTCGAACTTGAATCGATGCTGGGTCGAGCTGGTGTCGAACTGGAGCCGCACCAGGGTCCAACCAGAGTCGAACCAGAGCCGAGCAGGTCTGGCCAGTGGGCTCCAAAAAGGTCCCGAGAACGAGCGTCTGAGCGACGAAAAAGTACGGGACTTACGCGAGATGGCGTAGTGAGCTTATGCGGTGGCTTTCGCGGGCCGCCAACGCGGCACGCCACATTGGAAACGAGGGCGCTCACGCGCGACCTTACACGGGCAGCTGACGTGCCAACGTCGAGCGACGGCGGGATGCAACCGAGGCGAATTTGGGCACAGGGGACAAGGGGAGGCACGCGCGGGGCGCAGGGGGGAGGGCGGGAAGAGGGCCTGGAGGAAACAGAGCCACGCTCAGACCACGCAAGCCTTCGCGTGCGCGCCGAGCTGCAACAGCAAGGGTCGGATCGGGGGAAATGGGCAGCCGAGTTGGGAAAAATCAAATCGGCGAAAGTCGGCAAGCTAGCAGACCTCCACTGAGAGATCGGAGCCCAAATCGGAATCCGAAGTCGAATCGAATCGGAATCGCATCGAACCGGAGGAGTCGAAATGAGCCCTGCTGTGCACGATGCTGACACTGCGAGCTGCGCCCAGTCGTGGCCGCAGGGGCGGCACCCCGAAGAGAGAGGGCCCGGCGACAGGCAACAACAGAAGGACCTCCCCTCGAGGCGCCGCCGCCAAAGGCGGCGCCAGCCTGCCGCGGGTTCAGGGCCCCTCTGCCCGGTTGCGTAGATGCTGAGATGCAGTTGGAGTGGGCACAGAAGGACATACTGGTGCTGTACGGTCTGTACGTCTTCCTCGGAGGCGTGCGTCCGAAGCGAATATTTCGCCGCGCTGTTTCTTTTCTGAACGCGCCCAGGCAGACGAAGCCAGCACCGCGGCAAACCCACCGCACACCACGCGTCCAAGGCCGAGTTCGCCCTGGTGCCCGAGGCGCCCTCCCCAAGACGCAAGGCCGCGCGTCGGAACAAACGGCGCGGTGACACATGTGGTACAGCCATCCTCTAGTACATCGTTTCCCGAACGGTATGGCCAGAAGGCACCCGCCACGGAGCTTATACCCTATGATTTCTCGGCGCGCGCGTCGCCCCTGGAGGGGGGCGACGCACACGTAGTATCAGTATGTTGGGGTGACGCCGATTCAAGACCCCCTGCACTGTTAGATGCTCGTTCTGGGGACCTTTCTGGAATCACTCTCTCCAATCATCCGTCGATGATGCTTGGAACGTCCGTCGGCCTGAGTCGACTTAAATCGAACTTGAGTCAAACCAGCGCAGAACTGAATTGAACTGAAGGCATACCAGAGCCGAACAGATCCGTCAGGTGGGCCCCAGGAAAGTCGCCAAAACGAGCATCTAAGCGCTGTGATCTTTGCTCGCAGCGCGGGCCCGAAAAAGGCCTCGACTCTTTCCCCTGGACCTCCCGCGTCGTGATCCAGAATCGCGGCAGGAGGCTTTTTCTGCAGCTTTCCGCCTCCGGGGACGCTTACTGGGCCTCGGGGCCGTCAAAAATCAGCTCAGGAAGAAAAGCCGGTCGTCGGGAAGGGTCACGAGCGGCGCACACATCCATATCCGCGCACTCGCGGTCTGCGTTCCGGGGCGCGATCCCCCGGATACGCGGTCACACGAATACGTTCCGCGCAAGGCGTCCGCGAAAAAACACCCGCATCCGTGGGGTCGCGGCCCAGGGGCCCAGCCTGCAAGGCCACGGATACGGAATTGACCTTCGCCCATGCCAGGAGCCCAGACTTCTGGGGCTCCGCGTCGTGAAGTATCACGACGTCGGGGGCCTGGGCCCCAAAAGGCCGCGCCCACAGGGGGCGGAGGGCCTCGGTGTGGAGTTTCTCGCGCCGCACCCTCGACGAGGGTCCATGCAGCCTCTGGCGCTTGGCCCCCCGAGCCCCCACAGCGCAGACCGCAAACGACACCCCGGTGTGATCACACCCATCTGCTACACGCAAGAGTGACCCTGGGCAAGAGTGACCTTTGGTGCGAGGCTTTTTGGGGGGTCACGGAGAGGCCGAACCTAAGCGCGCAAGACGCCACTATCGCATCGCGTTCGGCGGTCGGGGGGCCTCAGTGGGCCCGCGCCAAAGGTCAGTCCAGCGAAGGGTTACTTTTTGCGTGTTGCCGAACCCACTGCAGACGCCGAAGAGGGACCAGGCTTCCGTCCCGAGTCGCTCGTTCACAGGACTGGGGCCCAAAAGGCCCCCCAGAGGCCAAAATGTGTCAAAAGCCCTCCGTCGTGCTTGCTTCACGACGCGAGGGAGTCTGGGCCCCTGGCATCTGCAGGAGTGGTCCCCGGATCTGTCCCGAGATGGGCTCTGGCCCGGAATCCCTAAGCGAACACAGCCGCGGTGACGAGGAGGCACCGACACTTTTCTGTCAGCGGCGAGTTGGGTCCGACAGGCGGTCCAGCATATGGCGGGGCGCATCTGTTGCAGACGGAGGCACAGGGGCGCAGGCGGGCGAGGGGCGAGGGGCGAGGAGGAAGGACGCAGGACGGCCTGAGAACGCTCAAATCTTATAGACCTGGAGGGTGCGCCTGGGAGGGGGCTCACATTCATCGCTAAGGCTGGCCCGAGCACCGTTTGCGAGCATGCGTTCCCGAACCGTTCGTTCTGAACATCTCTTCTTCCCCTCAACCGAGCGGCCGTGGACGAGGCCCTCGGGGGCCTTGACATTCGTGGACAGGTGATTGCGAACCGTTGACAAACCGTTTGCGAGCATCCGAACACGAGCATCATAGGGCACGCCTGGATCCATCGTGGAGGCACAGAGACGGCCAAGAGCAACGAGAGGACCTCGGCCCCTCGATGACTTGCCCTGGACCCAGCGTGTGTACAATGCAAAATGCGTGCTGCTAGCACGGCTCTCTGCGGGGCCTCTAAGGCAAATAGCTGCGGGCCCTTTGCAGGGCCTCTGTAAGGCCGCTGTAACAGAGGCCCTCTGTAGGGCCTCTGTATGGGGAAGCGCTGCTGCAAACCCTTCTCCCCCCCCTTGGTGTGCATGCGACTATCTTGCCACAAACCAGACGCCTGGGAGCACTGCTGCTTTCTTGTGGCAGCCGAGAGCCTCGGCCCAGGAACGGCGCCCCCGAGCGCCTGCCGAGGCGGACCCCCCCACCGGGCCCTCCGCGGCCCAAGAGGGCGAGGAGCGATGGGAAGACCGCCGCCCGCGGCAGGAGCTGCCGGGAGGGGATCGCTGCCGGAGGGCACGTGAGCGCCGGAGGGCACGTGAGCGACGCGAGATGACGTGCAGTCAAAGGCAGATACAGCCAAACATAGAATCAAGAAAGGTATCCCTCAAGAAATCTAGGTCACTTCTCAAAATAATATCTTACAGCAAGCCTGGGACAATTTCTGCTGTTCACGCTGGAGGGGCGAACGCGCTCAAGAAACCGGGCCAGCCTTCAGGCAAGTTGGCTAAGAAACGCTGGCCCAGCGTTTCGGGAGGAGGTTCCTTCATCATTTTCTCGACTGCAGAAAGGATGCGCGATGAAGATGCAAGGGCTCTGGACGCCCATGTCGAGGCTGTCGAGGCTCTCTATATCGAATGTAATCAAGGATGGAGCGAAGAAGCAAGGATGAAAGAGTGCCCTTGGGAAAGTTACCCATCCGTACCATCGGTTTCGACTGTAGCGGCCTTGCGCGGTGGCTTACGTCGGCCGCCGGCGCGGCACTCTACACTGGAAACGAGGGCGCTTGCGCGCGATCTTTCGCGGGCAGCTTACGCGCGAGAGTCCAGGCAGGCAGTCGAGCCCGTTCGTGTTGCGCCGCTCAAGTGGAGGCAGAGGGGGGCCGGGAAGGGCGGCAGGAGTCAAGGAGCCCCTCCTCCCAGACAGCCGCGCGGAGGGATGATGATCACGGCCGGCCTCCGGGATGGTTCTGCCGCCACCCCCTTCCTTCCTCTCTTGCGAAGCCGAAGTCCATAACTATCCGAATTAAACGGGCCCAAAGGGGGAGGAAATGGACTACTTGACCTGGGCTGTCTTGGGGCCCTTTTGAGCCGTCCGGACCCTATCGGGGCCCTTGGGGGCCTCCTGGGCCGTCTTAGAAAAATCTTAGAGCCCGGGAGGGCGAGAACATGTAAATCACTGAAACGCCTTAAGAACATCCATGACGTTTGCCTCTGGAGGCCCCCTTGGGGGGGCCTTGGCACCTCTCGGGGGCGTCTTTTGGGCATCATGGACCGTCTTGAGGCCATGTTGAGCCTGCTTGGGGGACTCATAGGCCGCCTGGAAGCCGAAACCTTTCGAAGCACAGGTCGAAGCACAGGTCGAAAGAAGGGTGGGTGCCTTCGAGCTGGAGTCCCCTGTTAGTCCTCCAGGCGAGACAAAGGGGCGCTCTGTCCAACATGATTGTGGACCGCTCCTCCTGCGCCGCCATTCACGATCGTGCTGGGAGGCTGGCGAATTACCAGAAGAGAGAGGGGGAGCGTGAGAATGGGAGGGGGGAGGAGGAAAGAGGAAAGGGAGGACGACGAAAGGGACTACACACAGCAGGAGGCAGGACAAGCTGATTAGGGGAGGAAAGAACAACGAGAAGTGGAAAGTAGCAGGAGGGGACGGTAGGAAGAAGGAAAGGAGGGAGAAGTATTGAAGGATGAAGCGGGGAAAGAAGGACACTGAGGAGAAGGAGGAGGAGGAGGAGGAGGAGGAGGAGGAGCAAAAGGGGGAGAGGAGGGAGGGAACAGGAGGAGGAAGAGGAGGAACAGCAGGAGGAAGAGGAGAAAGAGAAGGAGCAGGACGATAAGGAGGAGAGGAGGAGGAGGAGGAGGAGGAGGAGGAGGAAAAGGAGGAGGAGGAGGAGGAAGAGGAGGAGGAGGAAGATAAGGAGGAAAAGGGGGGGAGGAGGAAGAGGAGGAGGAGGAGGAAAAGAAGAGGAGGAGGGAGAGGTAGAGAGGAGGAGGGAGGAGGAAGAAGAGGAGGAGGAGGAGGAGGAGGAGGAGGAGGAGAGGAGGAGGAGGAGGTGGAGAAGGAGGAGGAGGAGGAAAGGGGGAGGAAAAGGGGAGGGAGGGGAGGAAGAGAGGAGGAGGAGGAGGAGGAGGAGGGAGGAGGAGGAGGAAGGAAGGGAAGTGGAGGAGGAGGAGGAGGAGGGAGGAGGAGGAGGATGGGGAGGAGGAGGAGGAGAGGAGGAGGAGGAGGAGGGAGGAGGAGGAGGAGGAGGAGGAGGAGAAGGAACATGAGGGGAGGAAATGGGGAGGAGGAGGAGGAGGACGAGGAGGAGGAGGAGGAGAAGGAGGAGGCGGAAGAGGAGAGGGGGAGGAAGACAAGCTAGGTGCGCGCGCGTCATATCTGACGTCCTACCCCTCCCTCCCATCCCTTACCATGGCGCTGATTTTCTCTATCCGCGGAGTAGTGGGTGGTGGTGCGCGTGCGTGCGTGCGTGCGTGTGTGCGTGGTTGTGGTGGTGGTGGTGGTGGTGCTGCTGCTGCTGCTGGTGCTGGTGGTGGTGGTGCTGCTGCTGGTGGTGCTGGTGGTGCTGGTGGTGGTGGTGGTGGTGGTGGTGGTGGTGGTGGTGGTGGTGGTGGTCGTGGTGGTGGTAGTGGTGGTGGTGGTGGTGGTGTGTGTGTGTGTGCGTGTGTGCGCGTGTGCTGTGGCATGGCACGGGACATGACGCCAGCGCTGCAGCGGGAGCACGAGTCGAAACGGGCGGAAGCGGGGAATGAGGCCGGCGCTGCAGCGGGAGCACGATTCGGAACGAGCGGAAGCACGGAAATGAGGCCAGCGCTGCAGCGGGAGCAAGATTCGGAACGAGCGGGGCCCGAAAATGAAGCCGGCGCCTCGGCGAGAGCAGCATTTTGAAAAAAACACAAGCGAAAACCCGTTTCCAGGGAAACCTGTGTGTAAAAAGCAATACGCGGGGGGGTGTCGGATATCTTCGGGACGCCATCAGGGGAAGTGGAATAATATTCTCATATTGTGTAATTGTGGAGGAGGAGGAGGCGGAGGAAGAGGAGGAGCAGATCCTCATGGAGTCCCTGTCAAGCAACCGACTATGAGCCCGAAAACCCTTGACTGTACTCTGAGAGGGTTCCTTCAAAACCAGACGACTATCGATGCGAGCCCCTCTCAGGCTCACAGCACAGACTGCACTGAACGAGGGGCGCCCCTAGAGGCGCGCAGCCCTCAGAGGGGGGCCCATGAATTAGGCGCGGCGGCCACGTTCTTTCCCCCGCCCACCAGAGCTCGCCCCCCCCCCCCCCGTTCTCCCCAGGGCGCGGCCGCCTCGGTCACGATTCGAAGGTATATTAATTACAGGAATCTCAGGAGCTGATGCCGCTGCGAAACCTTCCGGAAGACTAGCTGGAGGCCTGCTAGCTGCCCGAGCTATTTGTTCATATGTTAAACTACCTGCTGCTAGAAGTGCTGCTCACCTTTCACTACTTGCCCTCATCGGGAATCTGCTTGCTAATAACTCACGACTGTCATTCACTCTGCCACTGCTGGCACTGGCTGGCGGGGGAGGCGCCTCGGCAACAAATCCATCACCAAGAGGCTGGGGCGAACCCGCGCCGTCGTACCCCTCCGATCTAGGAACTTCGCGATTTCTATCTCTAGCGGCCCCCTCGGCGCTGCCCCTGAAAGGAAGGGCCCCCCCTTCCACCGCCACCGACGTCTTGATCATCGCGCCGATCACTGAACCCAGCGAGTGGTGAAGGTCCATTTTGAACAGGAATGTAGCTTTGTCCTTCTGACCCTCCATGCGGCGACGCACGCGCGCGCGAAAGTACCGGGCGGCGCGAGCAATCGCGGGCAAGTCCACCTGCGAAAGCTTCTCTTCCCAGAGCTCGCGCATATCCTGCTTGAGCTTCTCCGCCCGTTCGCGTGGCGCTGGATCCCCCCCCTCCGCCGCCGCCGTAGTTGCACCGTGCCCCCACGCTGCCATGACTTGTGGTTCACCGTCTCTCCGGCGTCGGCGCGCTTTTGCCATCTCTTTGCCCGTCTCGTTGTAGGCTGCTCCTGCCGCGATCGCGGCTGCAATCATACCCTGGCATGCGCCCAGCTCGCGCCGCAGTAGCACCGCGGCTCAGAGGTCTGCCAGCTCTCGGCCGTTGGCCAAGATCAGCGTGCAGATTGCGAAGATGATTCTGCCGAGCGGAATGCGAATTCCCCGGCTGCCCGACGCGGCCTCCCCCCCCTTGTCGGGCGGGGCGCCACCTGCTCCATATGAGACGCCCTTGCACCGAGTAAGTTGCTGCAGGGCCCCATACTTCCACGATGAAAGCCGCGTGCGCCAGCAGTTGCAGCACCAGGAGTCGACGCGAAAGGCGCGATCTGGACGGGCAGATGGCTTCGGGGATGGCGACAGAGAGATTAAGCGCCCACCCCCACGAAGTCACAGCATGGGCATTCATAAGACGATTGGGTAATCAGTGGGCATAGTGCGCGGGGTCCACATGTGAATAAGTTGTTTCTTTTTGTAGAGAACGTAATAAACGCCGTGTTGCCGTAACCTGCGTTGCGAATGTCTGTAAGCAGTGTATGCATGCGTTGCCTGGCGTAAATGCATGAGTTAAAGTGCGTAGCTTATGGCAATGTCGTAGATGTTCGAATTGTCTATTTAACGGGTGCTGATGGCACTCTAACAGGGCTCCCCATTGAGATCCAACGGGCACAACAAAGGTAAATCCACTTCTGCGTCTTCTTCGGGATCCTCGCGAGGCACCTCTGGGGGGGGGGGTGCGCGGCCTGGGGGGGGGGGGGGGGGGGGGCTCACCGAGAATGCTCGACTACGAAGTTCGTTCGCATCCACTCTCCGAAAGCCCCCTGAGGCCTCCAAGTCAGTGAAACGCAGTTCGCGGGCAACATCTCGCACTCCCTCGCAAGGAAGAAGCCTGGAAACGCGATCAAGATCGGAGGCAACTTTGTTGCTCACGGCGAAGAATGAAATGCAGGCCGACCGCCTGTTCCAAGCTGAGGTCGCATGAATTCGATCGGAGAAGATCGAAGCGGTGCGCAAACAATCTGAGCGCGGCCCTCAGGGCGCGCACTCCACGATTGGTACTCGGCGAATCAATAGCTCCAGCGCGGGGGGGACCAGCTTCCAATGAGTGGGCACCTGCTTGTTGGATAATGGTTTTACACGCGGCCCGCCCCAGGAGGCAGCTTAGCCTAACATAACTATACGCCCAAGGCGTGCCGGACAGCCATCCAGACTAGTAGCGTCCGTCTCCGTGACCACGGAACTCTCGAGTCCACTCAGGAAAGCATCCTGAACGGACCCGATGAAGAGACTGCGCTTCCACCTTTTCGGGGCCCCAAGACTCCACGCCCTGCCCAGCGAAGAGAAACAAGAACGAGCCGCCGACCATCTTCGGGACATCTCAGACCTAGCGGAAACGCCTGGCTGCAAGTGAGGCCCAAGATATCTCGCTCGTTCCTTGGTGGAGCCCTGGAGGGGAGAGGGGCCTGGCGGAGCAACTGCCGACGCCGATAGCCGAGCGCAGCGAAAAACATGGGGTACTCTTGATTGGCGCAGTTCTGGCCGTGACCAAAATTCGCAAGAAACGAATCAAACCTAGCGCCGACCGCTGCGATCTTGGTCGTGAAATCCTTCAGCGGCATCTGCGGGTCAGCCAGCACAAAGCTATTAATATGGTCCGCAAACTTGTGCGTGCCCAGGCCGGCCCGGAGTCCCAGCCACGATGCTCGTAAAGGCCTAGATTGCACATCGGCTCTGGACTCACCATGCATCCAGGACCAGATTGGACGTGCGAAAGTACCTGCGAAAGCTCGGGCAGCAAATGGGTCCCCCATCGTGTTCCCCTGTGCAGGTCGAACTGTGAGAGGGCCTTCCAGAGCTTCCAAAACAATGCATTATCATACCGTTGTTGGCAGAGAGCACAATCGCACTCACGGGGGTGAAGAAATGCGGTCTCATCTAACTGATCCCACTGAGAGGTGCCGAAAGCGTGGGACATATCCCTAAGCGTCATGGCGTGCGTGATACCTCGTGACCGTAAACGCCATGATGTAATCAGCGCTCCCATGGCAGCGCCCTCGCGACGGCGATGTCGATAGTAGCCGTGGTCTAGGACAGTCGGGGGCGGAGTCAGCATAGTCGAGTAGTATGCCTTCCCGAAAGCTGCCATCGCATGAACCACTCTGCGACCACGAGGACCAGCCAGGTTCGATTTGCGTAGGGCTGCACCTTTTGCCCAGTGCCAGTAGAGCGGGCTGATGTTGTGCATCCGGTTTTTCGCCCAGCCCACCTGCACCAAAAACCCGAAACCCGAAATTGTTGGCGCGCTCGTGTCAGCTCCCATGCCCTAACCGCGTCGCTGTTTGAGAGCTTTCTTGGGTAAGGACAGCATCAGCCAGAGCTCTAACGGCGCCGTTGGATCTGGAATTGCTCGTCGTTTAGCTGCGTGTCGTATCCACCGAATGACTCGATCTACACCATCCTTACAACGAACAATGGTTTCTTCCGTTGATTCCCACAGGTACTGCTGGCCGTTCCGCCCATCACGCCATTCGAACCAGTTCCGAGGGCGAACAGCCACCCCACTTCGTGATCCTTCCAGAGACCACACATCCAACAATGCCCCTGAGGGAGGTGGTGCAGTCCGAACAAGGAGCCCATCACGTTTCTTTGGTCCTGTGCGTGTACGCGGCGCTCGCCGTGCAACCCCATAATTTTTACCTGTTTCTGGTGATTCCACAAGTCCGTCGCCTCCGCCACCAACTGAGGCTCAAGGGCACGAGAAGCTTTGCGTCGTAGTAGTCTTAATGTGGGTAGTCTGCGCAGGAGAAGCCTCAATCTTAGCCTCGCGCACATCTGCCCGCAAGTGAAGTAGTCTTCGTCTCTCTCTTTCTCTCTCTCTCTCTCTCTCTCTCTCTCTTTTTCTCTCTCTCTCTCTCTCTCTCTCTCTCTCTCTCTCTCTCTCTCTCTCCCTTTCTCTCTACACTCAGCCTGTCGTCGGGTATCGCCGCCAAACGCCGCCATGTTAAAAAGTGAGCCTGTCCTGCTGTTGTAAGACAATCGGAGGTGAAGGGGTGAGATCGAAGTGGAACGGAGAGCCCCCCTACCGGGAAATCGATTTCGGTTTCGTGTTCGTGCGTGCCGCGCGCGCGGGCGAGGCGAAGCTGCGTGGGCGGGCGAGAGAAAGTCTCCTGTGGCTGAGGCGCGGCCGGACCAAATGTCTCCCTTCCGGGCGGCCGGGGGCCCGCGGTGTCCTGCCGGCGTCCCGTGTGGCTGAGGCGCGGCCGGACCAAATGTCTCCCTTCCGGGCGGCCGGGGCCCCGCGGTGTCCCGCCGGTGTCCCGCTGGACGATGTTGATGTTTTGTTTTGATGATCGATAGTGGGATCGGTAGAGATATCGATTGAGATCGAATGTCAGATCGTTTGTGAGATCGATTGTGAGATCGATTGTGATACCGAATGTGAGATCGATAGTGGTATCGATAGTGAGATCGATTGTGAGACCGAATGGGATATCGATTGTGAGATCGATTGTGATATCGATAGTGAGATCGATAGTGAGACCGAATGTGAGATCGATTGTGGATTCTATTGTGAGATCGATAGTCAGATCGATTGTGAGATCGATCGGTTGAGTTAGTAGTGATATCACTATCGGTAATGAGATCGGTAGTGATTTCGATAGTGAGATCGCTGATGAGACCGAAAGTGGGATCGATTGTGAGTTCGGTTGTGATATCGATAGTCAGCTCGATAGTGAGATCGATCATGAAATCGAAAGTGAGTTCGATAGAGAGATCGATAGTGAGGCCGAATGCGATATCGATTGTGAGATCGATCGTGATATCGATAGTGAGATCGATAGTGAGACCGAATGTGAGATCGATAATGAGATCGATAGTGAGTTTGGTAATGAGATCGATAGTCAGATCGAATGCGAGATCAATTGCGATACCGATTGTGAAATCAATAGCGAGACCGAATGCGAGATCGATTGTGGGATCGATTGTGAGATTGATTGCGAGATCGATCGTCTGATCGATTGTGAGATCTATCGTTTGAGATCGATTGTGAGATCGGTAGTGAATTCGATAGTGAGATCAATATAGTGCGACGTTGGTCCCTCCCCCCCCCCTCACCTCCTTATCACCCGAAGGGTGGTCTATGCGGTATTCAAGAAGTTTAAAGGCGCGCGAGCTCCAGCCGGGATGACCGCGGAGGGGAGAGGAAGGAGAGGGCGCGCGGGCCGCGCCTGGAGGGGGGGCCCATCCGTGCCAGGCAACCCTGAACAGAAACAAATTCCCGAGAACCTGGCGCGATCGCGAAGGAGGGGAAGGGGGGCGCCTTTTATCCTGCGCGGCGAAAAACAAGGATTCAGCCCCATGCCAGCCGCCCGCTCTGAATCACCGGGAGGCACCGCCACCGCGGGAAAACCTCGACCTCGCGAGGGGGGGGGGGGCGACTGCAGAGGGCCCCACCCGCAGGTAGACGCCAGAAGGAACCCAGAGGCGGGGGGGCGCGCGCGCGCGCCCTGCGGCGCCGAGGGGAGGGGGGGGGGGGGGGCACATTGCGATGGCCCCGAGGAGGGGGGGCCCTCTTTGAACGCGGGCGATGCGCACCGCCCCATTTGCGCAGAGTTCGAAGGCAGGCCCCTGCAACCCCCCCTTGGGCCACAGCTCCACCGGGCCCTGCGCGCCCGATCCGCCGGGGCGGAGGGCCCCCCCCGCGCGAAAGGCGGCCCGCCGCGACCGCCGAGAGACAGCGCGCGCCCCCCGCCTCCGTGAAGCAGAAGGGCATCCAATCCGAGCGGCGGCAGGCCCCCCCCTGAAATCCTCCGCGCCCCAGGCCCAGAGCATCGTCCAACCGCAGGAACGAAGGTTAAGGCTCGCACCTTCGAAACAAAGCCTAAACTAAGTTCAGGTCGAATGAAACTTAGCAAACGAAGGTTCTGAACGAACTGTGGCACGACTTCCAATGTGATTCCAAACGTTTGCGGCAGGCGCCCAGTCGCAGGTGCCAGCGCCTTGCGCAACGCCATGTCGCTGCGACTCAACGGGCAAGTCCCTCTGCGATGTAAGATTCGCGCTAAGCTGCGCGTCGCCGCGCATGCGCGGTCGACGCAGATTGGCTGCGCGTCGCAACATAAATGCGAGCGGCGCGGACATGGTGCGCGTCGCAGCGCACGCGCGAGCGGCGCAGATCAATGCATTAGGCGGCGCAGATAATCAGCATGCCCTATGTCCCCTCCTGCTACTCCCCCTCCTCCTCCTCCTCCTCCTCCTCCTCCTCCCCCATCCTCTCCCCCCCCTCCCCCTCCCCCTCCTCCTCCCTCCATCCTCCCATCATCCCTCATCCCTCCCTCCTCGTCCTCGTCCTCCCCCTCCTCCTCCTCCTCCTCCTCCTCCTCCTCCTCCTCCTCCTCCTCCCGTCAGGGGAACCATATTCTTCCAGATAATGATGCGCGCCGCGCTGGTCGAACTGCTCTTGAACAGACATGAGAAAGCCAACCGTATGTTGTCCAATCTGTAAGGCTGCCATCATCTGATCCCCGATCCCAGCGAAGGCGAATCTGGGCGTCCGCCGGTCCAATCATGTGCTGCGAATACCACTATGTAATCCATTCAGTAGGTGATCTCGTGGACTCGGACCTTGGAACGCCTGAAGTCGAGCACCGAGGCGTCTAAGAACATGTAAGTGTGCAATTGAATCTTCCATTCCACATGGTATAAACAAATATTCGATGCGAGACTTGCCACCGCCCTGACCATAGAAAGTTGGACGAACAAGGCCCCGTCCAGCATTAGTCACCAACATCTCATGAGGTTCTAACAATTCACGAAGCTGCTCACCTGCCCCCTTTCTCAAGCGCTATGGCGACGGAGCCTGCACGACGACAGTCTCGATCCCTCCTCCTCCAACTGGCAGGCCAATCTCATCGTTAGCGTCACAGAACATCACGGGCGTAGTCCTCTGCTGTAGCGCAGAGAGCAAGTCGCTAAGCCACTCGATAAAACACTGACTTTGCGAAGATAGTGTGGGCGGTGCTGGAGACGGTATGGCTCCGGTGGGAATTAAAAGCGGATTCCACATATATCGAACCCCCCTCTTTTAACCCGAACTCCATGGCACCGTCCTTTGGCCTGTACAAGACTGAAGGTTCCACCCCAATAGTCGAATTTGCTGCTGCGCCATCGCCGCCCACAAGCGGAGCGGCCGCAACTGGGGCATGTAAGGCCCCTTCACGATGTACTATGAAAATGAAAGTCTGCCCCTAGGAATGGTGGTCTCGATAGAAAGGGGCTGGAAGAGGAGGAGGAGGAAAAGGAGTAGGAGGGATGAGGAGGAGGAGGAATAAGAGGAGGAGGAGGGGGAGGAGGAGGAGGAGGTTGTTTTGCTGCTAGGACTAACCTGGCGATTCGTGCCGCAGCTAGCCGTCGGAAAAGAGAGGCTACATGGGCACACTGACAGAGGTGCCTCGCCTTAGCCCGCACAGACTCCAGCCAGCGGAGAGCTGGCCTAGAGAGCTCGCTCCCAGAAGGCATCGCATTCCCACGGCAAGAGGGAACGTGACGCCTCCCCAAGAGCGAGCTTCACGCTATCAGGATTCCGCGCACGGGATAGGAGCGAGAGGCGGTCCGCGGCGGTAGGATTCGCGGGCGCCCCAAAGCATGCCTCCACCAACTTGCACCCCCTCTCGTTCGAGAATACCACGCACCTGGCACAAAACGTGTAGTGGTCTGCCACATGGAGCTCGTGGCCCAAGGCCTGGCCGCGAAAGGCGGCAGGAATGTCCAGTTCCCCCTCCCCGACATACGCGACGAAACGACGGTCCACCCCCAGCCTCCCGTCCCTGGGGAGCTGCGATCTGCGACACTGTCGCCACTTTCGAGGGCTGCTGGTGGGTCCAGCGGAGTGAGGCACCGCGCAGATCTGAGCGAGACCTCGCCGCCCCTGGGGGGCTGCGAGCTGCGACGCTGTCGCCACTTTCGAGTGTTGCCGGTGGGTCCTGCGGAGTGAGGCACCGCGCAGATCTGAACGGGACCTCGCCGTCCCTGGGAGGCTGCGATTTGCGACACTGTCGCCACTTTCGAGGGCTGCTGGTGGGTGGGGCCTGCGGAGTGAGGCACCGCGGAGATCTGAGCGGGACCTCGCCGTCCCTGGGGGGCTGCCATTTGCGACACTGTTGCCACGTTCGAGGGCTGCTGGTGGGTCCAGCGGAGTGAGGCACCGCGCAGATCTGAGCGAGACCTCGCCGCCCCTGGGGGGCTGCGAGCTGCGACGTTGTCGCCACTTTCGAGTGTTGCTGGTGGGTCCTGCGGAGTGAGGCACCGCGCAGATCTGAACGGGACCTCGCCGTCCCTGGGAGGCTGCGATCTGCGACTCTGTCGCCACTTTCGAGGGCTGCTGGTGGGTGGGTCCAGCGGAGTGAGGCACCGCGCAGATCTGAGCGAGACCTCGCCGCCCCTGGGGGGCTGCGAGCTGCGACGCTGTCGCCACTTTCGAGGGCTGCCGGTGGGTCCTGCAGAGTGAGGCACCGCGGGGACCTGAGCGGGACCTCGCAGTCCCTGGGGGGCTGCGATCTGCAACACTGTCGCCACTTTCGAGGGCTGCTGGTCGGTCCTGCGGAGTGAGGCACCGCGGGGATCTGAGAGGGACCTCGCCGTCCCTGGGGGGGGCTCTGGAGAGCTGCCGTGGGATACGTTAGGCGCAACGGGCGCATGGCACAGCCAACGGGGGTGATTTGTGAAACAGACCATCTTCCGGGCGATGTCCATAACGTTGCGCCTACACGTATCCCGCGAGGGCTCTCAAGAGCTGCTGTGGGATACGTTGGGTGCAACGGGCGCATGGCACAGCCAACGGGGGTGATTTGTGATTACGTAGCCCTTAGATCTTGATCGGGGGCCTGCGAGCCTTCCGATTGCTGCTCGCAAAATCACATGCGTCCATGTTACGTCATCGCCCCCGTTGTGGCAATCCTGATGTACTTATGCCCCGCATTGCGCAAGGGTTGGGTACGTCGCCAGGGTAATTGTTTGTTTGCGAGGGTCTCACGAGAAAACCGATTTAGGGATAAACCAATTCTGAAGTCGATCGTATACTCGAAGGGAAGAGGTCCAGACAGACCTCCGGGGAGCCACGCAGCGAAAAAGATCTCACGAAGCGCCGGAGAGTTGGGAGCCACGGCCAGGGGCTGTGGTCGCACGGCGCGCTGGGCGGGAAGAAGGAAAAGGACAGCTAGTCCGCGCAGGCGCTGGACCCCGAGAGCACCTCTCGGGAGGAACGAAATGGTAGGATAGCAACCCAAATCTCCGACGATCTGATATTTTCAATCCGGGCGAATTTCCTCTATTTCGGCCTCCGGGAACCGTTATCGGGTACCGGGGCCATGAAAAACGGATCCGGGGCGCGAAACTACCCCTGGGGAAGGGGTTGGGACTTCTGGGGCCGCGTATCGAAAAAAACAGATCGGAGGAGGTCAGGGAACGGGTGGGGAAAAGAATCAGCTCACGTGGCTGGTTTTCCTGGCGCCTCCTGGCACTGGGAGGCGCCAATGTGTCGAGGAATGGGCCGGCGGCGGGACGGGAACCAGCTACACGCAGCAGATTTCGTACCACCGCTTGCCCTATCTGTGATGAGAAATGCTTGTGTATACTGAGCCTGGAACCCTCGCTGCCAAATCTCCCGGGGTTTCCCGCTGCACGTCGCGGCGTGGCGCGTGACCCTATCGGGCCCAGAGTCGCAGAACGATCGCTCCAAGACGCTCAAGATGGCCCCCAGACAGCCCAAAAGACCTCCAAGTCGCCCAAAGAGGTCTCCAAGAGGCCTCCCAGGAGGGCGCCAAGAGGCTAAAAATATTGTTAGTCCTTCGTTTTGTGTTCGCCTCTTCGGCTTCCCGACGCTCCCAGACGGCCCTAGAGGCCCCCAAGACCGCCTCAAGACTGTCCAAAAGGCCTTTAAGAGGGCCCCAGAACTCGCCGAGAGGGCCCCAAGACAGCCCAAGAGAATCCCCAAACGGCCCTAGATGGCCCCAAGACGGTCCCAAAAGGAGCCCAAAAGAGGGAACACGAACCGAGAATCCTAGCCTTCCGCCGCAAGAGGCTCCCAGGAGGCCCCACCAGGCGCCCAGGAGGTCCCAAAAGGCCCCCAAGAGGTCCCCAAGAGACCCCAAGATGCTCCCAACAGGCCCCCAAAAGGCCCCAAGGGGCACCCAAACGGGCCCCAAGAGGCTTCCAAACAGCCTCCAAGAGGCCCCAGAGTGGGAGATCCCTACGAACATCCCATGGGCTTCATACCCTCAACCCAGGCACGGTGGCGGGATGGGCCGAAGGCGATTTGATATACTGATGCGTACACGTGCAATTCATGATGCGTGCTATGGACATTTATGCTCAAACCGTTTAGGCGCCTTGAGCCCTGATTAGACAAAGGAGGCTTTCCCATGCGTTTCCTCCCGAGCGGCAATAGCGAGGACACGGCGACGACGGTCACATCAACAAGATACTCTCGGACCTCAGGGACCCCTCCGGTTTCCAGTGGAGGTTCTAGGAGTATCGAGGTTGATAGCGAATCAGTGAGGTTGGCCCTTCTTCTCCATTCATACTAAGGGATACCAGAAAGCAACCCCAATCAGAGTCTTTTTAGAGCTATAGGGCTATGGGGCTATTGGGTTATCGGGCGATGGGGCTATGGTGCTATGGGGCTATGGAACTATAGGGCTATAGTGCCATAGGTATGTAGGCCATAGGGCTATATGGCCATACGGTTATAGTGTTGTAGGGCAGTGGGGCTATGGCTCTGGGGCTCTGGGGCTATAGGGCTATGGGGCCATAAGGCTATAGGGCTACAGGGATATAGGGATATGGGGCTATAAGGCTATAGGGCTATAGGCAGATAGAGCTTGTAGGGCTATAGGGCTATAGGGCTATGGGGTTATAAGGCTACGAGGCTATAGGGCTATAGGGGTATAGGGATGTAGGGCTATAGGGCTATAGGGCTACAAGGGTATAGGGCTATAGAGCTATAGGGCTATGGGGCTATAGGGCTACTGGGCAATAGGGCAATCGGGCAATAGGGTTATAGGGCTGTAGAGCTATAAGGCAACACAGCTATAGGGCTCGAGGGCGATAGGCTCTAGGACTATAGTGCTATAAGGATATAGGGCCATTGGGCCATGGGGCTATCATTAGGGCTATTAGGCTATGGGGCTATAAGGCTACAGGGCTACAAGGCTATAGGGCTACAAGGCTACAAAACACCCGGGCACCCGGGCACCTGGGCACTTGGGCACCCGGGCGGGCCGCGGAAATCGGTGACACACCTCACCTAACCATATGAATCCGCTTGGACCCGTACAGAGGCAAGCTCTGATTGGGGGACATAGGGCTGGCCACCCCCACGGACAACTACGAGATGGACTACGCACCGGGCGTGGACCCAAAGGACGCAGCTCTGACGGGAGAGAAGATCAAGGTATTTGCTAGGAGCAAGAGAGCGGTGGAGGCCAACATATTGTCATGCCATGACCAGAAGGAGTTTAAGGCTTCGCTTGGCTCCAGACTCTACAAGAACCTACTGGCCCTGAACAACAGCATATCGGTTATGATCGCGCAGCGCGGTCCAGCGGACTTCGCCGAAGAGGACGGCGCTACGAAGCCCAGGTATTTGCCAGGTACAAGAGAGCGGTGGAGGCCAACACATTGTCATGCCATGACCAGAGGGGGTATGAGGCTTCGCTGGGCTTCAGACTCTACAAGAACCTACTGGCCCTGAACAACAGCATATCGGTTATGATCGCGCAGCGCGGTCCAGCGGACTTCGCCGAAGAGGACGGCGCTACGAAGCTCATGAGTTTCTTCGAGCAATCGAGGTTAAGCGGGGCGGTTTTCAGAAAGCTTCCAAGAGCGTACGACGCATTCTATTGGGAGACGCAATTCGGGAAGCGCGGACCAGAACCCATGGCAGCTTCTGCACAGCGATGGAAGTGGCCGGGGCAAACCAAGATAATATCGACAGAGAAACTACAATAAGTGATACGTAACGAGTTGGGTTACTGGACGCTCGAGAGGTCGGGCCTAGACGAGGACGAGAAGCAGACGGTCTCGGCCAGGGCGGACGAGACATTCCAAATGGGGAAGATCAGCATGACTCTGAAGAACATGTTCCCAAGGGGCCCCAGGCATCAATGTAAGGACACTCGGCCGCGAGAGCCGCCGAGGCGATGGACGTACCACGAGGACTTCAATGACGGCCAAGTACGAGAAGAATACCAGTGGCGACCACGACGAGGACGCGTACTGGACCCAGGACAGCGACGGCTACTGGTACGAGTGGAATGACGACCACAGCGCGTACACCAGCCATAACTATGCAACGATGACGCAAGACGACTACGACTACGCGGGTGAAGAGGCCTTCACTATCGAGGACGACACCGACCAGTGGATAGCCGATCAGGACCCCGAGTACAAACAGGTGCTAGTGACGCTAAGCGAGTCACGGGAGAAGATGAACAAGATGCGGGCGGCACGGGGATTCTTCAAGTGCAAGATCGACGGAATCCTGGACGAGAGTACGGCAGCAGAGAGCAAGCCGAATGGCAAGTTCGGTTGCAGAGGCAAGTCCTAGGGCACAAAGAACAAGAAGTGCAGCGGGTGCAACCGTTTCGGTCGCAATCGTCCCGACTGTGGCAACGAAGGCAAATCAACGTTCAGCAAGCAGCGACCAAAAGAAAGGGGCAAATCGTCAGGACGAAGCAAAGGTGCCCCAGGGAAGAACCGTCTTGGCATGTGGGTAATCAGAACGGTCGTTGGAATCAGCGGCTGGTGGCAGACAGAAACCAACAACACGGTCACCACGCAGCGCACGGGTCCTCGGACACCGATTTCGAGGCCCTGTCAGACAGCAAATCCTGTGGCAGGTCGCCAAGGCCGCCCAGGTTCAGCGTCGCCGCGTACTGGATTCGTGAGCGAGCGAATCCGAGGTCCCATGCTCACTTATGGACTCGGGAGCTGGAACAGGCGTGGCAGGCCTGGAATAGCAGCAGAGCTCTAACGATGCGGCCTGCTTTCACTGGTGATCGAGGCCGATCAGAAGTTCAACGGCTTGGGAGACGCCAAGCGACATGCCAATGAGCAGTGGCTCGTCCCGATCGGCATCGGCAAGAAACATCGGATTCAAAGGTACTACGCGATCCCTGGTCGGTAAGATGACCGGACTCACCGGATGTGATGATATGGACGACTGGAAGACGAAATTCTACATGCGTCGAGAAGGCCATTGGGCAGACTTCGAGGAGCTGGGCGTATACCACAAGGATCTGATCACAACACCCCGTGGACACGCGGGCCTCGACATATTCGACTACGACTACGAGGAGTACGTCGACGATCCGATCTTCCACAAGTTCAGGATCAACAAGCTGGCCTCGACCAAGGAGGTGGTAATGTTGAACGTCATTTACCAGCGAGCCCGAGAATGAGGAGCCGATCGAGACGATCGAACGTGACAACTGGGTATCAGAGGCAGTGCGCGAAGGACGACGTTGCATCTTCAAGAGGCCGACGCTCAAGCACATCGAGAAGCTGGTGAAGAAACATCTTCACGTGGGAGCTGTACGCCAACACCGCTATGCAGAAGGTCATCGCAATGCAGCGCCCTCGGACCTCAGCACTGGCGTCAACTTCAATGGTCCCAAGGTGCGCGTCGACTGGCTATTGATGATCGAATACTACAAGACAGAGCTGGTCACGTAATCTTTCCCATGCAATCCTTACTCGAACATGCAGGAGCTCAACCAGGCAGAGCGACCATCGCGCCAGGCTGATGAACTACTGATCGAAGCTAAGCCGCATCTGACGTTCACGAGACGTGTGCTGGAAGCTCAGACAGCGGGAGGACGACAAGAACTAGCAGAGAACCCATTGACCAGCAGGGCATGGAGTGATGACGACAGTCGGACACTACACTGCGGGACGACGCCAAATACGAATCGATTCGGCTGGAATGGTGCATGTACGGACTCATCGACTACGAGGGCGAGCTCATCAATAAGCCTACGGTGTTGGCTGTTCCAGGTGGTGGCTCTCAATGAAGTGCGATAGATCCCACCGACATGCGGACACCGATGGTCGAGGGATACCTGAAAGCGGCTGGAGCGTGGCCAGAGTCACTCGCACGTATCGTGGTCAGCGCGGCCACGCACGAGCTCGCCAACAGGACGAATGCCATCAAGTGCGGGCTGGGAAAGGCGACTGGCAACAGCAAGGCCACATCTGTGATGCAGCGCAAGGTGGCCAGGGATTTCTACCTGCACAGCGACCTCATTGACACACACATATATCGTTAAGGGCGATGGCTTGGTCAAACACAACGCAAGCGCCACGAGGCGGGTCACGGCTATCTACAACGATCAAGGACAGCTGACGGACTTCACAGGCGTGTGGAAGGGGTACGACCCCTTCCTGACGCCCCCAGAGGCAGTGATCTGACCAGCGACGTTTCGATCGTGATCTGCGGAAACGAACCGAAGGTGCCATACGTCACACCCAACAATTCGCCAGACCGCGGGTGCATACACTATCAAGACACGGGCTGACGACCGTGACGCGGACGCTGTCCACCAGAGCCTGGAGAGCGATGGTGAGAAGTTCGGGCCGAAGCCAGACAGCATCACTCACGCACAGTGGTCAGCACTGCAGACGTTAACCTAAACCTAAGCCATCCGTCGGTATATGCGATGAAAGGGACGACTCAAGACGTACGGCATGACGGCAGAGGTGTTAGACGCAGTGGACAAGCTCGAATGTTCAACGTGTTGGGAGCTCAGTCGACCTACGACGGTACGTTCGGCAAACCTGAAGCCGTCGACGGAGTTCAACGAGAACGCGCTCCTGGACGAGGACGAGGTGGCAGACTCTCGGACGGCACCAGGCTGATGGTGATGGTCCATCGACAACGTCTCGTGCTTTAGGGTTATCATCCCGACGAGCGCGGTGCGATCTATCACTGGCGTAGAGGCGCCGAACTGCTTTACGCAGGGCTGGCTATCATGGGCTGGTCCACCCAATACACTCTACTTCGACGCGGCGAAGGGCCACATCACGAAGGTGTTTGCGGAGGTCGGCGACAGGCACAACATACTCATGCGACTGACTCTGGCGGAGGCTCCTCACCTCACGGGCAGAGTGGAGAGAGCCATCGACTTCAAGGACACTCTCCAGAAAGTGAACTGCGAGATCCAGATCACCAAGAAGGACGACCCAGCCATATGGACGGCCATTTGGGCCAACACCTTAAATAACCACATCAGGCGGAACGGCTTCACACCCTACCAATGCGTGCTCGGACGATCGCCCAACGTGGCCACGTCCCTCACCGAGACGGGCTCTCGGCACAGAGCGCAGCACTATTCGAGTCGGGACCCCGACGGGCAGAGCAGATACGTGCAGGTGCCAATCGATCATTTTCGAGCTGGACAGCGACGATGCTGTTCGACGAGCTGAACTGGGGGCGAGCTCGACCACCACAGAGGCATTCCTACCAGGACAACTGGCCTTCTACTGGCGCGAAGTGAAGCACATCAAGTCGAAACGACTGCAGGGCGAACATGGCTGGAGAGGACCGGTCGTCATCCTGGCCCAAGAAAGACATACCAGACTATATGTGTCGTACCGTGGAGTACCGGTGCTGATCACAACTGAGAAATTTCGACATGCGAGTCGGGCCGAGTCGGAGACTATCGAGAACGAAGATATGGTGAAGCAATTGGGTCAAAGGAAAAGATATTCGACTATGCAGCTTGTTTTTGTGGACGAACGGGGCCACCCCCCAATCAGGTTGGCGACGCAAGTGGCGCAGATGACGAGAACGTCGAGATTGGGAACAGCATGCCACTGCCGACGTCACCGCCGAGATCACTGGCTCCTCGACGGGAACGACAACTACCAGCACATGCGGTACACCCACAACCACAGTTCGGACCTCGAGAAGCGGACCCCATCAGCGAGATGCCCGAGGACAAGGCACATAACTCACATGTCCCACCAGCAGCACCTGAACTACCAGGTCCACCTGACGAAGCAGCTGGACCAGGGCCTACCACGGAAGCACCACCGACACACTCCGATGCACCAGGATAACCTGGGCAGCCAAGAGCGCGTTTTTTATGTTCGGCGATGACGGGCGTCATGGGGGGAGAAGGGGCGAGGGGGGAGTATGACGGAAGGCTCCATCCGGCCGTGTGGCTCCGGCACCGCAGCCGCGCCCGCGCGCGCAACACGACGAGCGACGAGCGACGAACGACGAGCGACAGTCGACGACGACGACGACGACGCGACCAGCATGTAGGTGGCGATATGCCCCACTGCGCCTGTGTACACCACAACGCTCGCGTGCAACACAGCGCGCATGTATACCATGGCGCCTGCGCACACCGCAACAACCGTGTGCAACGCAGCGCTTGTGTACACCGCAGTGCTTCCTTACACTACAGCGCCGGTGTACATGTGTACACCGCAGCTACAATGTGCAACACAACGCCTGTGTACACCACAATGCTTGCGTGCACCGCAACGCCTGTGCACGCCACAGCGCGTGTCGACACCACAGCACCCGCGTGCAACGCAGCGCTGGTGTACACCACGACGCCTCCGTGCACAGGACAGGTAGAAGGAGCACGTGCGTGAGGATCTGCTGCAGACAACAAGTCGCCACGCCAGGAAGGTGCTGATGATCGAATGCGACGTTCTTCTCTCCTCCCTGCTCCTCCACCTCCTGTGAACTCGTCGAAACACTCGAACTTTCCAATCCCCTCGAATCGAAGTCCGAATCTCTGCCAACTTCTCCTCGGACACCTTCCCCCACTATGCTCTGCACGCGGGGGGCGGTGATGGTAACCTATTCTGTCAGTCGAGAAGCCTCTCGAGCTCAACACGGCAATGGTCAAACGTGCCGACAGTCTCTGCTGTTTGCTATGTGATGACACTGGGCCTCCAGGGGCCTCGAGAGGGAAAAGCATCGAACCACATTCTGTCAGAACCCTCAGAACATACATTGTACGGAGTGCAATTCACTTTGACCTTCTTGAAGCTTCACACTGGTGAAAAAAAAGGGAATGCAAACTCGTATGAACTCTAACCTTGTTCACGCGAAAATCTGCACAACTGATAGCATATCATCACACAAATAAATCAAGCAAAGCAACTGCGCTCGAGAAAAACTGTGCCACACACCGTGTCGCAAGAGAACGTCCGCTGACATAAATAGCTCCATTGCGAGGAAGGGGGGACAATAAAAGAAACGATACTGGAACAGGATGCAAAGCATGATTTGCCGGGGCGCGTTCACTCACTGTGCGGCTTCTGCTGCACTGTATGCAGCTCGCGGGAAATCTCCCAGCCTCGTCGAAAACCGTTCGTCACATGCTTGCACTGTCTGCAGTGTCCATCCGGTATACCAGCACTCGTGTAGTGGACTGGGCCCTGGCAGCCGACGTCCCACTTGATGGCACTCAGCTTGATATGCCTCTCCTTCTGGGCCTTTGTCTGTTGCAACTCCTTCTCTGGCTTGGGCTCTGTTGTGTCTGGGACCTTCGTCTCCTTCTGCGAAACCTTGCTGATCACGTAGCACGTGAACGCTACGAGCACCAACGACATCATCATGCTGAAGGCTCCTTGCACCAACGTGCTCAGCGGCATCTTGATCACTATCCGCGGGCTCTTGGTCCACTCGAGCTCCACCAGGGCCGTCTCGACCTCACTGTCACAGATCTTCACCTCGCTGGCTCCACCAGGGCAGTCTCGACCTCACTGTCACAGATCTTCACCTCGCTGGCTGCGGCGGACCTCGACAGAGACGCCATGGTCGCCATCGCTGCTGTCGCACTCGTCTTCGATCTTGGCGTGGCAAACCTCTTGGCCTCCTCCTGTCGGTCCTTGGCCGTCTTCTTCTTCGAGACCTGGAATTTCTCAGAGAATCGAACTTCAGGCTGATCGCCCCCGTCCTGAGTCGACCGGCCAGTAGCTGTCTGGCTGCCAGCTTGGCGAAGCCGTCTGCGAACTGTCGCTCTGAGCAGGCTCAATGCCAGCCCGTAGCACTCGCCGTCATTCGTTCCTTTAGCACTGGCACCGCGATACTCGGCCGCTTGTCATCGAAGCTGTGCACGCGTGGCTTCGGGGCTGCGTCGCGATGGGGCCTTGGCGCCCACCGGGAGCGCACTCCTTCCCAGCGCAGACATCGCGCCGTTCAGCCTCGGGTTGCGAGTCGGGTCGAGCACCGGGCTGAAGTGTGCCCTCACATACTCGAGCGCGCTCAGGCCTCCGGCTGCAGCTTGGGCCCCACTCGCCAACGATGACCTGCTCACCCTCGGTAGCTCCCACGAGCGCCAGTCGACCACCGCGTGCCTGACGGTCTCGCCGACCAGCACACTCCTGTGCGCCACTAGGATGAGGTAGCCTCCTTGTGAGCTTCCAACACATCTAACTACCCGCGCTGCGTCCGTCATGCAAATGAACGTCACTTCGTCCGGGTCGTCGCATATCTTGGCGAACATCTGGCACGCGTCGCAATTCGCCTTGGCAAACCTCAGCGTCTTGTTGGCCCCCGCTCCATCCTTCACGGTAGAGCCCTCGTCGATCGCCCCGTGCCCCAGGCTGACGCTGCACTGTAGATGGGGCGCCGCCTCTGTAGATGGGGTGCCGCCTGGTTGCTGGGCCAAGACAAGCTTCCCATCAATCCTCGTAGCTGTCGACGCTCGCCCTCGGCGATTGGCAAGTTGTGGTCGCTCGCTCGGTTCTTGGCCAAGGTGATGGGCTGTAGCGACTTGAAGTCGGCTGCGCAACTCATACGGTGATCTCCGTTCGTCGTTTCGGTGAGCTGGTTGCCGCAGAAATCCATTGAGGCGTCGCCTGCGATGTTCAGGGTGGCAGCGCTCGTGTCTTCCCACGTCCTGAGATTGAACACTCTCTTGAGCTCTGTCACGCGCGCCGAGAAGCGCGCCTGGCCCTCCTGACTGCTGCCGCCTCCGAGCATATCGTCAACGCGTAGCCCGATGGCGCCGTCGAACACCTTAGTGTCGATTGCGTCCAGGCGGTAGCTCAGGAACAGGCAGGGGCCCAGCGGGTGAAACACGAACCCACGGGCAAGGTCGATAGCTTCCCCCCACGAAAGCCTCGGTGCGTCGCTCAGCCCGTGCACTCTTGAGTAGCTTCATCCTCTGGCCCGGCTGGTAGCCAAGCACCCTGCGCGCCTCCGCCAGCAAAAGCGCAGAAATCGCGCGATCTGAACGCTTGCCCTGCAGAAGCGCGGTGCTGACGTCCGCGGTGGACAGGGTCTAACCGTGAATGCGGCCGAGCATCGCGATGAAGGTTCTGCTCAGTCACAGTCTTGTCATGGTCGACGAGGATTCGGCCAGCTTCCCTGCAAGCGCGTCTGGGTCTCGGAACCCTTGGATAACGAGCCTGGCATTGGCCCTGTAGCTTCCGTCGGCGTTCCTCGACCAGTTCAATCGGAACCTCGCGCGCAGCACCTTGTTGGGGTCGACCCCATTCTTGTCTTGCTCCCAAGGCTGGTTGTCGAAGAAGCTCTGCAGCTCCGCGCGCCTTCGCCTCCGCAAACTTAGCCCTGTCCTCCGCGTTCATGTTCTTCTCGCTCAGCTCGCCAGCAAAGTTGCACTCCTCGCAGTCTAGGAAGAACGCCTGGCCCTCTGCGTTGTAGCTCCAGCCCTTGGGTAGCGCGTCCAGGTCCAGAAACCTTGCGCCCTCTTGGGTCTCCACTTTGGCGTAGGGCCCTGTCCGGTTGCCTCGCCGATCTCGATGCGCCGCGAACGTCCCCATTGGAGCCATCTCCGATGCATCGATGCTCCTCCGCATATCCTTGATCCTCGCCGCTGGGTCAACGATCACTGGCTGAGCCAGTACCGCCTGTGCTGCTGGAACCTCTGTTGCATCTGGTACTTGCTCTTGAGCTGGCTGTTGCTGTCACTCCATGTCATCGTCGTCTGGCATCGCCGCGTCGTCCGCCGTCGGTGGTGGGTCCTCGTTGCCTCGGAACCCTGGGCAGACACCTGCCTGGGCTGGCCGCCCATGGCCTGCTCCACCGTCGGTGCACCTCCAGCTGTAGCAGCTGGCTCGTCCTCCCCTATCGGCCCGTCTGCTGTCCTCGTCGGTGGGTCCGGGCAACTGGCTGATATCGAAGAACTGCACGATACCTCCGCGTCGAAGTCCTTGCAGAATGGCCTGCGCTGCCTGTAGGTTCGCTGGTCGTCTCGGCTCGCCGATCCGCTCCACACTGGGTATGATCTGGTCTTGGCTGCATCGCAGTAGGCTCCCGCCGCGCGTGGCCCAGCAGACCCTGGGCTGGCCGCCCTCCGCGCCCTCGCGTAGAGCCACTGTGGCCGGCCCTCTCCAGCGTGACTTTTGATGTCTGCCAGCTCCACGATCACGCAAGTAGTAGCACTCGTCGCCCACGCTCACTGCCTCATGGATGTCACGTCTCTTGCGCAGGAATACTCTGCGCAGCCTCTCAATCGAATCCGCCTCGATGAATGCCATCGCCGCTGCCGCTCGCCGCTGCGTCGCCTCTTGGAACGTCTCCTCCTCCAGGTAGGCCTCTGCCGCCGGCGCGGACAGCGCGTCTGTTGACAGGGAGTCGCTGAGCTCCGGGTTGTAGCCCAGAACCCACTGCGCCGGACTGAAGCCCTGATGATGCATCATCCTGTTGATCTGATTGGGCACGCAGTCCAGCGCTGCCTCCAAGTTCTCGATGGTGCGCCCCAGGCCGGTTTCCTCGAACCAGAGCTCCAGCGCCTCGCGCATCACCTGATGCGCTCGCTCCAAGGGCCCCATGACATGGCGAGCCTCCCCGGGGGCGATATGCATCTTAATCTTCTGGTCGCTGGTCCAGTCGAACATCACCTGACTGCACGCTGCGCCACGCTCGTCCATCACATGCCTCGTAAGTGCGCGGTAGTGCCTGACCCACTCCTTCTCGATGGACTCGATGGCCTCGGCTGTCGTCTCGCGCGACACGATCCTGCAATCCTGGAAGCGGCTAGCTCCATCCAGTAGGTGAGCGATCTTCGCCGAGCCTGATCGCAGTTTGAACTCGAAGAAATCCATGTACAAAGCTTGGTTAATGTCTTCCACGATGGCGGTGCCGACTTCGGCGGTTGCGATGCCTTCTTCCGCTCTGCGCATGTCGCACAAGTGCCGTCTCGCACAGGCAACCACATCCTCTCTCGCATCCGCTGTCGTCAGCATCCGCAGGAAAACCTCCGTGCTGGGGTGGCCCAGGTTCTTGTGGAGACGCTCCACATACCTGGAGACATCCTGGCCGAACTCGCTCCTCAGCTGCCTGTTCTGGTACGTCTCCTTCGCCTCATTGCTGCTGTCGTCCACCGTCGCATGGTAGATGTACCCCGCCGCGCCCTCGCCTTCCTCGATGCTCAGGACCAGGATGTCCGCGTCCTGAACGTGGGGCTGCTCCGACAAATCACTAAGGATCTGCGCCAACAGGGGCCCATAGTTCTCGGCGAAGCTGGCGCGGTGCAAGTTGGCGCCAAGAATATTACCCTCCAGGTGGACACGCTCATGCTGCTTGTCGCACTGGCACTGATAGAGTCCTTTTGCCATTCCTCGTCGTGTAGTGCGATCTCCAGTGCTCTTGCGAGCTAAGCATTCCCCTGGGCTCTCCAATCCCATCATGCACTGGTCGAAAAGCACATGGTGTCCAGGCAGCTCGTAGAGCGCCTTCGCCCTCCAGCTGCGCGCTGTCGCTGGCTGCACCGGGCGCGTATCTCGACCCCCTGCCACTGCTTGAGGTAGACCTGCGGGCAGAACATCGGGTGCGTCTCGTGGTTGTCTGAGCGCCGCTGCTGCAACTTCTCTTTGTCCTCGTCGGTCTTGCAGCCTCGCCCCTGCATCACCGACCAGAGCTTTCACTCAGGACTCAACCATATATCGTCCAGCTGCTCCTTGTCGACCAGAGCGAGGAACTTCTCCTGGGTCATGGCCTTGCTGAAATCCCAGCCGTTGATTACTCGGAACGTCCTAGCCTGGCGCCCGCCTCTCCTCAGCTCCGTCGTCAACTCAGACTGGCCGCCGTAACCCTCCCATATATTGCGCTTGCCCTCTTGGACGTCCTTCGCCTTCTGAAGATCTGGCTTCCGCTCATTGGTGGCTGACTCGAGGAGCTCTTGGCACTTGCGCAGCTGCTTCACGCTGGGGTCCTTGGCGATGTAGTTATCGTAATTCGTCTCCGCGTCGACCTCGCAGCTGGTTGAGATCATGGCGCCGACGAGGTTCACCGACTCCTCGTACGTCAGCGCCTCGTCGCCCAAGCACGCGTAGGGACTGAGAGGGTGCTGCGCTCTAACATGACGTGGCATGTTCTGGGGTAGTAGGGCATGGTAGGCGCGGTCCTTCATACATGTAACGAAACTCTCCTGCATATCGGTAATGAAATGTCCGCGCTGGGGCTGGCGGCGCAACCGAAACCCTTCGTCATCTCCGTCCCAGCATGCCCTCGTACCCTTGAAATCAACGATCATACCGCGCTCCTCCATCACAGGTCTGGCGAACAGAAATGGAGCGTGGCCTGGAATGACATGCGCGAGGATCTCCACGAATCTGCCTCTAGGGAACCATGGTACAACACGGGGCGCTGTCGCCTCGCCCGTCGAATCGCCACCGTCTCTGAGATGCTTCGAGCACGGGGAAACTTCATCATGCTGACTGGAAATCCTTTGCCGACCAGCTGCTTGCAATAGCCCGTCAACGCCTCGTGTCCCGCGATAACGCTGGTCGCCCCGCTGTCATGCATCGCCTCCGATGGGTCGATCTCCGTCGAGTTGTGGATGTCGTCCGCTGTGTCGGTAACCATTGTCGCCTCTGCCGTGTCGTCGCCAACTTTCTGCCTTTTTCCTGATGGCGCGTGGGCAGTCCTTAGCGACATGTCCTCGACCACCGCATCGTGGGCATATCGTCTCTTCCGTCGCTCTCGGGATATGGTGTATATGGGGGCCCTCGCACAGCTCCACCCTTTCCGTAGTTGCCCGCCGTGCCACGTCCCCTCGTTGATCGCCCTGTCGCTCTCCCTCTTGAGGCACCTCGGGCCGCGCCGCGACCTCTGGCAGCGCCTGCAGCTCGAGGGATGATAAGGGGCCGTGCTTCTCGTCGGTGGCGGTGCCATGGCTACGACAGGGTAGAACCCTCTGGCCAATCGCATGTCGTTCATCTTCTGTCAAGCGTCCGCGTAGGCTGACATTATCTCATCGAACTGTTCCACGTCGTACGTCTGGTCCGGCATGGGGGTGGTGATCGTCGCTCTGTCACCGTAGTAGGCAGCCTCTGCGCCGAAGCTGAGGCCAGCTTCTTGGCGGTCCTCGCCGCCGCCCTCGTAGTAGGCATAATCGCCCTCGTCTCCGTAGTAGACGTCCTCCTGGTGGTCGTCGACCTCCTCGTAACCGTCCACGTTGTAGGCTGCTCCTCCCGAGCTCGCTCGATGGCTAGGCACCGAATCCAAGCCGAATGTGTTCTTCATCTCGCCTTCGACCTTGTCTAGTGAGAGGATGTCGCCGTTTTGGTTCATGATGAGCTGCTTGCCTTCTTTGCCCAACCCGGCCCTGCGTAAAAGAAACCAACCCAGCACCTTGTCTGGGAGAGACACATCGTGCGAGCGCAATTTGCGCTCTGCCGTCCGAAACCTCGTCAAGTAGTCCATCAGCGTCTCTTTGGGCTTGCGAGCGGCCTTGGAGAAGAATTTCTCGAAATCCGCCGGGAGCTCCGTAATCTGGTCATACTTGTAAGCTTTGTCGAGCGCGTCGAGGAAGAGCTGCCAGCCTTTCTCCTGCGCAACGTCTGCTATCTGGATGTCCTCGACAACTTCCCATGCTCATTGCACGATCTCGAGCCCTACTGCTTTCTCCTGCTGCTTATTTCTGGCTCGGGCGGCGTAAGTTTCCACCTTTCTCCGGAACGTCTTGCACCCGTCGATGGGGCCGTCCAACTCCGGGGCGCGTCCGATGAATGGGCCGTCCTCCGGTCGTCCTGATGCCGGTGTCGCTGCTGGGCCTTTCCCCCATTGCCAGATGGTGGCCCCATGGGTGTGTCGTCGTCCGTGGAGCCGTAGCTCCGCTACCAATGTGAATTCGTCGAAGCACTCGGAGTCTCCAACTCCCCTTGAATCGAAGTCCGAATCTCTGCCAACTTCTCCTCGAACACCTTGCCTGACTATGCTCTGCACGCGGGGGGCGGTGATGGTAACCTTTTCTGTCAGCGAGAGGCCTCTCGAGTTCAAAGCGGCAATGGTCAAACGTGCCGACATTCTCTCCTGCTTGCTCTTTGCTGACACTGGGCCTCCAGGGGCCTCGAGAGGGAAAAACATCTAACAACATCCGGTCGTAACCCTCACAAAATACATCGAATGGAGTGCAACTCGCACCTCCACCACCTCCTCCTCCTCCTCCTCCTCCTCCTCCTCCTTTTCCTCCTCCTTACTCCCTATCGTGCGGTTTGGCGCTACAGCGTAAGTGTGCATCCCAGCGCACACCGCAGCTGGACGCAGATGGGAGGAGTTAGGGTGATGCGGGCGGACTCGGGAAGACTCGTAGATTCCAGCGGCGCTCCGTTGTCCATCGGAGGTGAAGGGGTGAGATCAACATGGAACGGAGAGCCCCCCCTACCGGGAAATCGATTTCGGTTTCGTGTTCGTGCGTGCTGTGCGTGCGGGCGAGGCGAAGCTGCGTGGGCGGGCGAAAAGAAAATCTCCTGTAGCTGAGGCGCGGCCGGACCAAATGATTCCGGACCGGCGTCCGGTAGCCCGCGGTGTCCCGCCTCCGGCTGAGGCGCGGCCGGACCAAATGATTATGGACCAGCGTCTGGTGGCCCGCGGAGTCCCGCCGGTGTCCCGCCTCCGGCTGAGGCGCGGCTGGACCAAATGATTCCGGACAGGCGTCCGGTGGCCCGCGGTGTCCCGCCGGTGTCCCGCTGGTGTCCCGTCGATGCCCAGATGATGATGATGATGATGATGATGATGATGATGATGATGATGATGATGATGATGATAATGAGGATGGGGATGATGATGATGATGATGATGATGATGATGATGATGATGATGTCGAGGATCTTGATGATGATGATGGTGATGGTGGTGGTGATGGTGTCCCGATGATGATGATTATGATGATGATGTTGACGATGTATATGATGATGGTGATGATGATGATGATGATGATTGCCATGGTGGTGGTGATGATGGTGTCCCAATGATGATGATGTTGATGATCATGATAACTGACGATGATGAGATGATGAGACGATGTTTATGATGGAGAAGATGATAATGATGGTGTCCCGATGATGATGAGCTCGATGATGATGCTGATGATGATGATGATGCGGATGGTGTCCCGATGATGGTGATGATGATGCTGATGATGATGACGATGATGGTGCCCCGATGATGATGATGTTGATGATGAAGAGGATGACGATGTGACGACGATGATTTTGATGATGGCCGCCCGATGACGATGATGCTGATGATGCTGATGATGGTGTCCCGATGATGATGACAATGGTGATGATGATGGTGACGATGATGATGGTGTCCCGATGATGATGATGATGTTGGTGATGATGATGCTGCTGATGATGACGGTGCCACAATGATGATGGTGGTGGTTGATGATGTTGTTCATGATGTTGATGAGATGGTGATGGTGTTCCGATGATGATGATGACCCGATGATGATGTTGATGATGATGGTGACGATGATGGTGTCCCGGTGATGATGAGGATGGTGATGATGATGATGTTGATGATGCTGGTGGTGAGGTGATGGTGATGATGGTGCCCCGATGATGATGATGATGCTGATGACGTTGGTGGCGATGATGATGATGATGACGTGAATTGTGAGATCGATTGTGACATCGATAATGGGATCGATAGTGAGACCGGATATGAGATCGAGTGTGAGATCGATAGTGAGATCGATCGTGAGATCGATTGTGAGATCGATAGTCTGATCGATTACGCGATCGATCGAATGAAATAGATCGAGTGAGATCGATTGTGAGATCGATCGGGTGATATCGAGCGAGCGAGACCGATAGTGAGATCGATAGTGGGATCGATAGTGAGAACGATCGAGTGAGACGTTGGTTCCTCCCCCCTCCCGAACCTCCTTATCACCCGATGGGTTGTCGTATAGGTAAGGATTATGTTTATTGTTTCCCGTGGAATCCACAAGCGCTCTTTGTATCATAAGGATTCCTTCTAACATTCTATATACAACAGTGGTGCTGTGATGCACACGGTTGCTGTGGTGCACACAGGCGTCGTGGTGCACACAGGCACTGCAATGCACGCAGGCATTGTGGTATACACTGGTGCTGTGTTGCACACGGCTGATGTGGTGTACGCACGCGTTGTGGTGTGCACAAGAGCTGTTATGTGCCTGCAGGCACGGTGGCACAAACTGACGCTGTGTTGCAGGCGGCTGCTGTGGTGCACATAAGCGGCATAGTGTACACAGGCGCTGCGGTGCACGCAGGCACTGTGGTGTACACGGGCGGTGTGGTGCAAATTGCCACCTACATGCTGGCGCTACCCGACCTCCGTCATTCCTAAGCATTCCCAAACGCCGCCGGCACGAAACGTGACGTCATCGACCCCCTTCCACCCCCCCCTAGATGATTGCTGTCATCGGCCCGGAATAAAAAACTGGCTTCAACCGCGTCCGCGCGCGCGACGACTATGAGCGACGAGCGACAAGCCACGAGCGACGACGACGACGACGACGACGACGACGACGACGACGACGACGACGACGACTGCGGACCAGACTCTTATGCCGATTCCTACGCGGACACCTACGGCGGCAGTGCCCTGAGCGCACTGGGGGGGGGAGCGTTACGTCATAGGGGGGGTGTGGGCGGGGGCCATGACGCCCGTCATGCCCCAAGCAAAAAAAAACGGGCGCCAAGCGTGCCAACACCAGTTCTAGCCGGAGAAGCAAGACGCTATCGCAAACGGAACTTCATGGAGGACATCGACCCTTATCGACAGCGCATGGACCGGCGCAAGGAGCTGAAGGGCACTAGATATGAGGCATAACACACCCCCATGGATGACATAAACGACGACGGAGATCTTGCCCCCTACGTCCAGAACCAGATACGCGATGCGTTCCTGGCGAGGAGGACCGAGAAGGCCAGGAGCAAACATCTTTTGGCCAAGAAGATCAGGGAGCTACGTCACACCCTTGCTGAGTGGAAGTCAGCGTTTGAAGCATCCAACAAGGTTGCGTGGGAGAAGTGAATCAAGTACGACACGGTCGCGATCCCGACGGACGAGGTTCTCAAGACGATCGACCCATGCGAGGTATTGCCGATGCGTCAGTTACACACCGACAAGGATGAGGCTACTCGCGGGAATCTGTCGCACGACGACCACCCATTACAGGCCAAGACAAGGAATCCGCCGACCCTGTCGGCGTGTGTGAGAGGCTTGTCCGTTCGAGTCGTCGTCTCCGTCATTTATTGGTCGTCGTCTCTGTCGTCCCCTTGCCCTGCGGCCCCCGTTTCCCTGGGCCCGTCGCCGCTCCCCCACTTTTCCTGGGCTCTCCTCCTCAAGCGGGCCAGCCAAAGCGAAATTGAGCAACGTCGAAATTCAGTCGAAGGGAAACCCCCTCACTTTGATCCCTCCCCCGTTGGGGGAAGGGCCGGTCCCGGGCGGGGCGAGCGGCGAGGGTTCGAGATGTCCGTTCGGGTCCCACGTCTGGGCACCCTCTTGGAGCCGTCTTTGGTGCCTCTTGCCTTCTTGGAGGCGTCTCGGGCCATCTTGGGGCCCTCTTGGGCCATGCTGGGAACCTCTTGGAGGACTTTGGACCGTCTTGAGGCGATCTTGGGGGCCTCTTGGGCCGTCTTGGAGCGTCGGGAAGCGGAAGTTGATGAATTTTGCCTTTGGGGGCCTTCTTGGGAGTGCTCCTGGAGGCCTCTTTGGGCGTCTTCGGGTCGTCTGGAAGCCGTCAAGGCGTCTTGGACAGATCGTTCTGCGATTCGGGGCCCTCTTGGATCGTCTTGGGAGCCTCTTCGGGCACTCTTGGCCCGTCGTGTGGCTGTTCTGGGGCCCGGGATCCCCCGGGGGGAATCGTATCTGGGCGGCGACCCCCGCGGGACCTCCCCCCGGGGGGGAGTCGTATGTGGGTGGCAACCCTCCCGGGACACCCCCCCGGGAAGCTCTCAGGAGGCCCCCAGGAGGCCTCCAAAACGCCCCCAAGAAACCCCCAGGAAGCCCCTGGAGGCCCCCAAGAGGCTCCCAAGATGCCCCCAAGAGTTTCCCAAAACGCCACGAAACTGCCCACCAGAGGCCCCCGAAAGCGCTCCGAAGAAACCCCAACATGTATCCCCTCCTCCCCCTGCTCCTTACCCTCCTCCCTCTCCTGTTCCTCCGCCTCGTCTTTATCGTCCTCCACCTGCTCATTGCCATCCTCGACCTCCTCCTGCCCCAACTCCCCTACTCGTCCTCCTTCGCATGCTCTTCCTCCCTCTCCTCCCCCGCCTGCTCCACCGCGTCCTCCTCCTCCTCCTCCTGCTCCTGCTCGTCCTGTTCTTTATCCTCCCCTTCCTTCTCCTCCTCCTCCTCCTCCTCCTCCTCCACCTCCTCCTCCTCCTCACCCCTTCCCTCCTCCTCATCCCCCTCCTTCGCGTCCTCCTCCTCCTCCTCCTCATCATCATCATCATCCTCATGATCCTGATCATCCTCATCATGCTCCCACCCACTCCCCCGCGTGCTCTTCCCCCAGTGCTCCGCAACCTTATCTCGACCCTTTCCTCCCCCTCTTCCTCCCTCCTCCTCCTCCTCCTCCTCCTCCTCCTCCTCCTCATCCTCCTCCACAATTACTCAATATGAATACTACTCTCCCTCTTCCCCTGATAGCGTGCTGGGAGTAGCCGACCCCCCCCGCGTACTGTTTTTTTACACCGGATTCCCGGGAGTTGGGTGTTCGCCTGCGTTTTTTTCAAAATGCTGCTCTCGCTGAGGCGCCGGCCTCATTTCTACTCCCGAATCGTTCCGAATCGTGCTCCCGCTGCAGCGTGGGCCTCATCTTCGGATCGGTGTTTTGCCTCCGTCGTTCAGGATGGCGTTCTCGCCCCAGCGCGGGCCTCTTTCTCGCGCGCCCATCCGCCCGCCACCACCGCGCCGCACCACGCCCCGCCCCGCCGCACGCACACCCACCGCCACTTCCACCCACCAACGCACGCACGCACGCACGCGCACCACCACCGCGCACCGCCACCACCACCGCACTACCCCACCCACCACCACCACGCTACACCGCGTCACACCACATCACACGCGCGCACACACAGACACACACGCACGCACGCACGCACGCACGCACGCACGCACGCACGCACGCACGCACGCACGCACGCACGCACGCACGCACGCGCGCACACACACACACACACACACGCACACACACGCACACACACACACACACGCACACACACACAGACACACACACACCACCACCGCCACCGCCACCACCGCCATCACGCACGTACGCACCTGGCCCACCACCAAACCACCAAGACGCCACACCACGTCACACCACAGCACATGCGCACACACGCACACACACATACACACCACCACCACCACAACAACCACAACCACGCACACACGCACGCACGCACGCGCACCACCACCCACCACGCACACGCGCACGGAACCACAGGTCCGCTACGACACGCGTCCGCGGATAGAGAAAACCAGCGCCATGGTAAGGGATGGGAGGGAGGGGTAGGATGTCAGATGTTGACGCGAGCGCACCTAACTTGTTCCTCCTCCTCCTCCTCCTCCTCCTCCCCCTCCTCGTCCTCCTCACCCTCCTCCTCCTCCTCTTCCTCCTCCTCTTCCTCCTCCCCCTCCTCCTCCGCGTCCTCCCTCTTTTCCTGCTCCTCCGACTCCCATTCTCCTCATCCTCCTACTGCTCATCACATTCCCCCGCCGTCCTCTCCCCCGGCTCCCCCTCTTCATCCGCCTCCGCATCCTACTCCTCCCTCCTCTTCCTCATCCTTTTCCTCCTCCTCCTCCTGCTGCGCCACCGCGTCCTCCCCCTCCTCCTGCTGCTCCTCCTCCCCCTCGCCATCATCGTCGCCCTCGTCGTCGTAGTCTGCAGTGTCGGCGGCATCGGTCGTAAGGCCTTCATAATATCGTGCCAGGCTGCAAGGACAAACAGCTCCTAGCAGGCGATCTGAAGAAGAATGCGCCCACACTTGCCGACGCGGCGACAGCCATCATCAGACAGGAGACGGCGAGCAACCCCGACTGGACACTCGAACAAGGAAATGTTGACTCAGCCTGCCTGATCGGCCGTTACCTGGACGAGACAAGTCGTGTGTTCTTCAAAGCCTGGAAGGGCGGACTACCTGAGGAACCCGAGCTAGGATGGCCCTACATCCCCGGAGGCACGATCCTGCAAGCTAAGAAGGGCATCTGCGGATTTAGCGATGCACTACAGCTATGGTGCAAGGAGCATCGCGACACTATTCGATCACTACCAGGAGCATCACTTCCAGTCAATGTTCGGCTCGAGCGTCCTCCGGGACTTCGTTTTTGTTGTCCTTCCAGCTTATCAGTAAATCTGCTCCGCCAGCAGCCGTTCGACTCAGAACTCGCATTGCGGCGCATTCAGCGGGGGCGCCTGGTGGCCGCGGCGGCGGCGGGCAGCCCCGGAACGCGGCTGGGGCCGTGACAGGACAGCGCCCAGCCCGCCGCCAGAAAACCCAGGGATTCCACTTGTCTGATGGCGGGGACCGGCCGTGCCAGCAGCAGGCTGCGCGCGCAGCCTCGGCCGAGCGCCTACGCACTTTCCTCGTCAAGTCCATGGCCCGCCGTCAGTCGCTGCAGCTTGCCTCGCAGGACGAGCCTCTGTCATGGCAGAGTATCGGGTAGTGGCGAAAGGGTGGTGTCTTGCCTGCTCCTTGAACGAGGCCGCCCAAAGATGCCATATCGTCTTGAACCTCCCCCCGGAGGTGTTCGCCAAGCCTCAGTATATCACAAAGAAGCAGGCCGCCTTCGAGTCCTTCCAAGACCACGGTGACCAGTTGGTCCGAGCAATTCGCATCGCCCAGTTGTCCCCGAAGGTCTGCGAGGAGCTCGCCACGGAGGAAAAAGGCAATCGCACCGTCGAAGTTGCCACCAAGCGCCGCAAGCTGGGAGAGGTGGTCTATGCCACATCCATTCAGTGGAAGAACGCCGCGGAGGTCCAGCAGCACGACCCGATAGCGGTCCAAAGTTCGAGCTAGGATATGCCGAGGAGGTAGACGGTCGCATTAGAGATAGGCATCAGACGGACATGATCGCGTCGATGTCGAGGATCCCTGGTGCCAGTCTATTCTTCTCGCAACATGCTACGGTTATCCTCTGCGGCTACGGCGACAGCGCCTAAGCGAACCAAAAGGGGCTTGCAGGCATCCAGGACACGGTTGTCTGCGGGAAAGGATCCGAGGGCATCCTCACCCTCCTGATGGAGGCCGTTCTGGGGATACGCCTGGAACCCAGGGATATCTCCTCGCGGGTCTTGCAGCGGTTCTTGCTTGAGGAGCGCAAGCACTTCTTGGCCACAGCGCGTAGGCTTGCGAAGAGCGGCGCAATCCCAATGACCCCCGAATGCCTTCGCCTCAATAGCCGCGGGGGGTGTGCCTGAATCCCGGAGACCGTCGCAGATTTCCTATTCAAAGCTACGAGGGTCTCGAGCAGATTGCGGGCGCGGGCAAACAGAAGCGCCGCGCGGCCGTGCAGCCCGACAGTGCGTGGGCGCCAGAGCTGCGCTGGGCCCACGCAGGGGGCGCCGGGGGCGCCTGACCTGCCCGGCGCTTGGGGAGGACCGCCGGTGGATAAACAATCCCGCTGCTCGGCCCCTCCCCCCCCGCCTCCTCCTTGCCCCCCTCCTGCTGCTCTATTTTGGCAGCAACGCCTCGGCCTCTGTGCACAGTATCTGCTCGACCAGCCCAGAGGCGTAACTGGCACGGCACTGAACCTGCACCTTATAACAGCGGGATGAATTCGTCGATGTCGACGTAGACACCCTTCTTATCAGGATGCAGGCCTTTACGGAGCTTACGCATGTTCTTCATGCCAGACTCCGTAGGAGGGGCGCACTTACGCCCCAGGCCTAACACAACTCCACCGCTGCTATAAAACTTGCACGACATGCAAAGGAACATGTTAGAATTATCAGTGCATGGGAACGCAATCACACGATGCCCGAGACGCTCCAGAACACACCTGTCGAGCCTGCTGCGGCCCGCGCACTCCGATCCGCCACTCGGTTTGGATAACGCTCTGTAGCCTCGCAAACAAACGCGGCACCTCCAAAAGCTCCCTTGGCGTTCCCAATCGTGCTCAAGCACGAGCTGAGGAGGGCGCGGTGGCTTCGGCGGCTGGACTCGCTCTCAGCCACGGAACTCGACTTTGGGCCAGAGCGGGAGCAACGCTGCTACGCCCAACAAAACTGCCCTCGCAATCTTTAAAGTGCGACTTAATCTTCAGCCTCCGTCGGCGTCATAGTCGGATGGCGCTTCGCACCGTCCTTCGCCGCATCGTCGGCATACGCATTTCCCAACCTCCGAAAGCGCTCCTCCGCCGACAAACCCTCCTCCTCCACATCTTTGTGGGCAGCCACTTTGTGGAAGCCCTCGCAGAAGCGGCCAAAATGGTGGCGCGCTTGTCTGACGAAGCCAGCATACTGACGGGCTGGGCCTTCGCCGCCAAGATTCTGCAGCAGCACCACATTAGCACAACCTGAATAACACTGAGCCGGGCCCTCCGTGTACAACGCAGTCCAGGCAAGGGCACCAAATTCGGCTCCCTGGGGGGTCTGAGGCCACGGAGCCCAGAGGGGGCCTTTGATAACCCCAAGCTTCTCCCCCGACCCCGAGACCATAACAACAGACCGCCCCGCCCTGGACAACTCCCTAACCGGATGCCTAGTGCAGGACCCATCCATGAGAATGTGCCCCCAGACGCCGTCCCTGGGAACAACGGAGGGGGGCGAGCCTGGCCTGGCAGGATCAGGGAGCAGGTCCACATACCAGTCGACTGTGACACCGTAGGGCGAGATTGCAGGCTTAGGAGCCCAGTCCCCAGGATGTCTGAACGCACGATGAAGCCACAGAGCTTTTCTCTCGGGGTCGCTCTCTGGCACCTCAAGCGCCGCTTCCTGGATCCACTTCGGCATGTGTTCGCCCCGCTCGGCCTGCGCGCACGGGCACGCCCAGAGGCGGTGAAACAGGGTGTCCTTGGCGCCGCAGCCCAGCGGGCACAAGCTGGAGATGGGATAGCCTAAGTCAGCGGCATCGCCTGCAGTCCAGCAGGCATTGGTGGCAAGAGCGCGGATCATACCCTTCTGCACCCCGGGGATTTTCTTGGGAACTAAAAGCCTCTTCGGGACGTCCCAACAGAAACGGAAACCAGCCTGAAACTTGTCCCCCGAATCCCGCTCGAGGCTCCGAAACACCGCCTCCTTGCAAAAAAAGCTTCACCAGTTTAGGCGGCGACAACGTGAGAGAAATCTCTCGACCGAAATCGTCCACGAGGGTGGTGAAATTGGGCATGGACCACCCAAGCCTGTACAGCGACATTCGCAGCCCTGAGATAGGCCCCGAAACTTTGGCCCAGGACCAGTCGTCTTTTTCGAAAACCGAACTCCAACCAGTCCGAAGCTCGGCCCAACTCAGGGCCCATTCAAAGGCCCTCGTCTGTCGGATCCACACCTCCTTGGCCCAGCGGATAATGGGGGCGCAGCTGGCCCTCCACGTGGGGCCCCCCTCTAAAAGACTCAAAACCGAAAGGGGCCTACCCTGGGCAGAAGGTTTCACGCATGACATGGCCATGCGTCGAAGCGGCAACAGCTCGCGGTCAGAGACCCCATACAAGTCCGATCCGTAGACAGCCCCAGCTAAGGGCCCAGAGGCGAAAACTTTGACCACCTTGCGACCCAGTGTGGGGCCAACTTCCCGAGACGACGAGCTTTCCTGAGGGTCGCTGCCGCCCTCTGCTTAACTTTGGCACTCCTGTTCTTTCCAGGAGCTCTGACCGCTCTGCCAGCCGTGTAATCCACACCTAAGTTGGTCATCCGAGTGCAAGCTGGATCGCCGACTAAGTCCCCGAGCTCAGCCGAGAGCGCAGCCGAAATGTGTTTACTGCTGGAGACCATGCCAACCTTATCCATAGCCAGCTTGCACTTGAGCGTCGGCGTGATCACCGAGTGCAGAGCTCTAGCACCTGAAACCAGATGCTTCAAAACGAAACTGGGCTTGCCAGTCGCGCTGAGGCTCAAATCATCTACGTAAACATCAAAATCGGGTCCCCTCGGGATGGGGCCGAAAGCTCCAGGGCGAACACCCGAATAAGGCCCGTCGCGAAGGTACAACCCGCGACGATCCCTCTCAGGGCAAAAGAGGGGCCGTCGACAATTCCCCCCAAAGTCATGAACCTCGCGCAGGAGTAGGCGTGAATCGCGAGGCGCGCGATGCCCAAGGGGAACTGATGCTGCTTACACTTGGCCCAGTGAAAGCCGAGGTCGATATGTTCGTAGTACTTGCGCAAGCCCCAAAAAATCGAGGCACTGACCTGACCTCTGACCGTCCCCGACCCCGCTCTGAAAGCCTGCCTCCAGACCACGTTCCCCGCCCCGCGGTGGGCCCCCGCCGCCCAGTAAGGGCGGCTGTGCTGGATCTCCCAACGAAGAGCTTCAAAGCGGCGGCACCTGCCCCAGACCCGGTACCAGCTCGGAAAAATCCCAATGGGTCGGAAGCCTCCACAAGGCTTGGCCAACAAAGCGACCAGCACCCAAGAGAGCTGGACAGGCAGGGACCCCGTGGCCTCCATGACCGAGAACCACAGAGACAGGGCCATCAGAGCCTCGTCAGGGAGCAGGCTGAAATGACGGCAGTGGAAGCCGTCCAAGCTGACAGCAGAGGCAGGCCGATATTTCTTGGACATGGCCCTGACGATGTCGGGCTCGAGAGGGGGGGGGGGGGGCATGGCAACAACTCCTTACCGCAAAGACCCTCCCCCCAGATAGAAAAAACTTGGCCGATTCAGCCTTGAGCAAGCTCATGGGATCTGACACCGCAATGCCCGAGCGAGAGAGAGTGGTGGTGGGAGCCCAGGCCACAGGGTCCCGAATAGCCCTCTGCGCATTACGCGACCCTTTCTCGAGCCCTTGACGCACCCATTCGTACCAAGCCTTCCGAGAGGACTTGGCCGCGGATGCCTTAGCAGTGACACAAGCTTCAGAAACTTCGCAGATGTGCCGATCGAGGTCGGCGGCCACCTCGGGATCGTCCACCGAGCGCAGCAGACTACGCGCTAAGCCAGCGGCAGTGCGAAAAAGAGGCGCGTAGTCTGGGTTCTCTGCCACCGCCGCCGTCGTCGGCGGCTCCGCGAGCGCCGCCAGCACCTGACGACCTCCATCTAGAAGGCCCTCAGGGCTCAAGTAGCACCTGGAAGCACGAAGTTGGCTGCTCAACCACAGCACCGACCTGAGGGTGGGATCAGGCTCACGGCCCCCTTTTTTCAGGATGCTCTTCCAATGCATCTGCGGCCGCTTACCCCTGGCTCCCTTGGGAACCTTCACCCCCATGATGGCGCTGAGGTCCCGCTCGGCCGAGTTGGCCCACGCGCGGTATCCAGGGGCCAGCATAGCACGAGCACGATCACCTTCGCCCTCTTGCACCGCCCGAAAAGCCTCGCGCGCCAGCCCAAGGGGGACTTCCCACGACCCAGGCTCAGGCTGCGGGCCAACCGGTGGCACCACAAGAAGGTCGCGCGGGCGTCGGAAGGCGAGAGCCTTGAGATCACCAACAGATGCGTGGAAACGCAGAGACACAGGTCTATGAGGGTGGATGGGCGAGCCCCCCTGCACATCGATCTGCTTGGGACCGAGGGAGAGGGCGTGCGACACAACGAAAAAATCAAAACGTTCGGGGGTGCCGACACTGGGGAAGTGAGCGCGCCCTTGGGAACTGACAATCACCCCATTAGCCTTAGCATGGAAGCCAGACGCAGCCAAAGTCTCGGGGGGGAAATTCCAGTCAGCCCCAATGATGAACTCGCACTCTAACCCCCCGATAAATTCCCACACTGACTTTAAGTTGGACAAATTGGCCTCTGACAGACCTTCGCTGTGGCGGAGGTAGAGGGAGAAGACGCAGAAGGTGGCGCACCCTGGCACGTGCACCATGGCTGCTATCGCGCGGCCCTCGGCCAGCACGATCTTGTCCTGGTGCTCGAACATGCCAAGCGCGTCACGCACAAAGACGCCGACCCCAGGGGGGGTGCCACCGCCCTCGCCAACAATACCTGGAGCCCAGAGCGACTTCCAACCCAAAAACTTGGCCCCTTTCGAGGCCGTTGCAATATCGTCGTCACCTCGTAGGCGATGCTCCTGCGCGATAACGATATGCGATACACTGCTCGTAAGGTAGTTCTTCAAAGTGCCCCAGCAGTTGGCGTTCACGGTGGACACCAGCAGGCCTTCGTCGAGCCCGCAACTCTGTGGTCTGGCTGGACCAGACGTCGCTGGAGGCGCAGGGGCGGGGGCTGACCAGTCCATGGCCCCTCCCCGACTGGAGGCCCTGACCGTACTTGCTCCAGCAAAAAGATCGGATTGCGGCAAGCGTGCGACCGCATCTGCGGCTGCGGGACCATCGCTCAACTTCTGATCTGCCAGACCAGGGAGAGGAGAAGGACGAGGATCAGGGATTTCATGGTCACCTGGGGGCACAGGATGAGGGCCCCAAGGAACAATCGGAGCAGGAAAAAACTCGGAGACGCCTTGAGACATCAAGTGAAGCTTGCGCGCCAAACGCAAGTCTGACTTCTGTACTGAAGGCCAATAGAGGAGACTCGATCTGCCAAAAAGTTGAAACAAATGACGCGAGTCACCCGAGCTCGGAGTGCCAAGAGGCACTCCACTAGGCCGGCCCCCCCTCTGACGAGGGGAGGGGGGGGGGGGGGACCTGGCAGATGCTGGTCAACCCGAGCTCGGATGTCAGTGGCTGCGGCAGCGGCGGCAGGCCTCGCAGCAGGCTGAGACGCGGCGCCTGGCTCAGAAGGCGCAGCAGCTTCGCCCCCACCTGCAGCGGCACCGCGACCTGCACCGTCAGCGTCCTGATCAGGAAGTCCCTCGCCATCGTCTCCTTTACGCCGTTTGCGCTGAAGCCGTGATTTGTGAGCCAGATGGACTGCCTTGACCTCCGCAGCCGTAGAGGTGAGCTGCTCGAACAATGACTTGGACAAGTCCTGCACGCCTGTCTGCAACTTCTCCAGCCGAGTCTGATACTCCTTGCGATCACCATCGGTGACATCGTACTCGCTGCTCTCGAACTCCTCCATGATGTCAAACTTGAGGATGCTCGTGAGATCGAACTTGCCCTCCATGATGTCCCGCAGCGGGATGGCTGGGGTGCTGCACGGTCCCGAAGCCGCGACAGCGCCCGTCGCACCTGCGCCGCTGCTGTCGCGAAGCCGTTCCACAGCCGCTTTGTACTCCTCATCAGCCTTGCCGAGTTGGTCCCGCGACTGGCGCACCTGCTCCTCCAGCTCTGCAGTCTCCTGCTTCCACTTGAGCAAACGAGTGAGCTGGCTCTCGAGCTGCTTCTCCAGGCGACGAACTGCGGCATGCTGCTGTTGAACCTGCTGATGTACGTTGATCTCCGCGGGCTTGCTGGCGGCCTCCAGGCTGGCCGCCACGTCGGCATAGTACCTACCCCTCGTAGCATCCCCCGCCTTGTACGACAGGGAGGCCATCTGCTTAGCTTCTTCGACGGACAGAGCAGGAACGGGTCCAGCGGGGAGCGGCGGGGCACCCCCTCCCATCCCAGCGGGCTGCAGCTGACCTCCTAGGGTTGAGCCATGCCAATCGAACCGACATGTATCATTGAAACCCTTGCCTTTGCCTTTGCCGAAGCCTTTACCTCCAAGCCCTCCTTTACTCCCCGAGGCAGCGCCAAACCACCCAGGCGGTCTCGACCAGTCAGACTGAGCAAGAGGGCCAGAGCGATCAGGAGTAACTGGAACCTGAGGAAGAGGGCCATGACAATTTTTGCACCACTTTGCCGAGGGAGCGTTCTTGCGACAGCCACACCCTGGGCACTTGATGGGCGACTTGTTCTTGTTGTGCCACTTACCGCCGCCTTTGACCTGCCACTCCCCCTCCCCGCCGTCACCCTCATATGCTTGCACCCACGGGTTATAAGTGAAGCGAGAAGAAGAAGGAGCCATCGAAGATGTGGGCAGAAAAAATGGCAATACGATAGCCTGAACGTGATGTGAAAGATGCCTGGCGGGCGAACGCCAGGGAAAGCTGTCGGGGGCCGCGCGATCCCCCCCGCCAAATCTCAAATCCTTGAGCAACCGCTACGGACTTGAGCCAAAATGGCTACGGAGCCTCCTGCTGCTCCTCCTCCCGCGCCTTCTCCCCTCCTTATCTTTCCTTCTTCCCTCCTGCTCTCGCCTTACCGTTCCTCCCAACCCCGTGGTACTTCCCCGCTTTAGTGATATGTGGCCTGCTTCCTTTGGGTATCCGTCCGCCCCCCCCCCACTCCCCCGCCTGTCCCCCTTATTGGCCCCGTGGCCATTCCTCTCTGATGCATTCGTGGTTGTGTTCCCTGGGTGGTCTGACGGTCCTGGGCCGCCCCGCCCTGCAGACCACAAGGCCAATTCCTGGCGCGAATGGGCCTAGCCAGCGGGGGATTGCGACCCCGCCTTTCTCATCCGACGGTGGCGCCCCCCGGTGCTCACCTTGGTTTTGCTCTCTCACGTGCCCATACTGGCCGCCCCACGTCATCAAGACGGAACTCTACCTCCATCTCTCAACTGGGACAACGGACACAGCACCCTCGTCTCTAAGCTGGGACAAGCTGGGACAACACATGCATGCGCTGTATTTGCTTTTGGGCTTCGCCTCCTCCGCCGTTGCGCCCCTCCTGGCCTGACCTCGTCTGGTTCTCCCTGGGGGTGGTGTCGCGTTGGTGCCGTGTCGTGGCGCCGTGCTGCGGGTGTCCGTGCCGTGCCGCCGTGCGGGGTGGTCTCCCGTGTTGTGGTGCCGGTGCCGTGCGTGCCGTGCGTGCCTGGTGCCGTGTGCGGCCGTGCGCTTCGGATGCCCTTCCGTGCTCTGCCGCCCTGGTGGCCTCCCGGGGGCCGCTGCCTGAGACGTCGGGAGGGAGGGCGCCCCGGCGCCCCTCGCCGCGCCATCTGCGTCCTGTGCCACCCGTGCCTCCCTCCTGCTTTTCCCTTTCCCCTTTCTGCATCCCTCGCGACTGCCGTCCCCTCTTCCTGCCGGCTGCCGCCCCCTTCCCACCAACCCCCCCGCCCCCCCGCTTCCACTTTCTCCCCCGCGCCTGGCGAGCCCCTTGGCCGCCCCGGGCTGAGGTGGGTGGGGCGCGGCGTCGGCCGCGCTCGCGCTCGCTCTCAGGAATTGGCCCTGTGGGCTGCCCTCGCATCCATCTGGGGCCCCACGCTGGGGGATGAAAGACTCCCTCCACATGGGGGCCGCAGCCTGGGTCGTTCGGTGGGCGGACGCTTCGGTGTCCAGACCCAGTTCCTGATCCAGATCACAATTCAAGTTACGCCCAGCACTCTTCATCTGCAGGGACGAGTCGGGCAAGGTGACCGGGCTCATCGGGACATTTTGGACGACGACCTGATTGCTGGATCCCCTGAGTTGTTCAAGAACCAGGTCACAGCGTTGAGGAAGATGCACTGTTACGGCACGTGGCACAGCATCGAGCAGGGTTTCGACCACTGCGGGAGGTACTCCAAGCGGATAGTCCGGGGCCGCACTTCTTGCACCCAGAAGGAGTACACGGAGAGCATCGAACGCATACCGTGGAGCGCGGCACGACGCAAGCATAAGGAGAGTACGATCACAGCAGAGGAGCGTCAAGCGATGCACCGAGTCAACAGGAAACTTCAGTGGCTGGTCAAAGGGCGAGGATGGACCTCGCGATCCAGCTGATTTAAAGCCAGACGCGAGCACACGACCCAGAGAGCACAGCACAGGACACCATGGAGATTGACAAGACGATCAGATGAACGTGGCCGCTACGACGTACCAGGTGGAGATCACATTCCAGAACATCGACCAGACTCATGCGGCGGTGGTCGCGATCGGCGACTCTAGCTTCCCGAACGTTGGCATGAACAAGATGGCCAACCAGGCTGGGCTCCACATCCTGATAACCGGAAATGAGGATGACAAGTTCGTTCGAGGCAAACCAGCGAAGGTCACACCGATAATATGGAGATCACATCGTATCAAGCGAGTTGTTCGTAGCACCTGACGGCGGAGATCTTGGCAGCACTCGAAGCAGTTGAGAGTGGGGATCTTGTACGAGCTCATCTTGCGGAGATGCAATCCACATACTACACCCAAGCCGACGACGTGGCGAACATCCAGACAATTCAAGTGACTGAGTGCAAATAGTTATACCACCTGCTACAGGAGCGAGGCACGATTCCCAGCGAACGCAGGCTACTGATCGATATCGAGGCGCTATGCAACGACCTTGAAGACTCGAATCTGGTCCCCAAGTAGGTAGTAAACACCTGGCGGATGTTGGCCGACTGTCCGACCAAGAGCGACGCTCAGGCGGCTGACTACATGCGCTACGTGCTGAAGACAGGCTGCTACAGGCTTACCGACGACAGGAAGGCCGACCAGGCGGTTGCCCAGATGAGGTAGGTACCAGCTGAAGGGCGAGCGCGGCGATCACTACAGAGCCAACTATCCCAAGCGAGTCCGACTGTCAGCAGCAGTACGTCACGGAAGCTACACCCACTACGACACGTTGGTCGACGTTCGAGATGCAGCTATGATGGACAAAGTTGGACCCAAGTGGAACCTCAAGTGGCGCATGATGGTCACTCAGACGGCGGACGGCACCTTCTACCACACGATAGAAGATATGGTCGACTGGCAACGGCGGAAGATACCTGAGCTAATTAAGAAGCTGATCACGGTCTACGCCCCCAAGAAGAAGGCTCTCACATAATGGCGCGACGATTCATGAAGGGACACACTCGCATGAGTGGCAGCGACAACCGACTGGACATGAACGATCCCAGTGCCGAGAACCTCTAAGTGGCAGGCGCTGACGCTACGCTTTAGAGGACGACGACGACGGAGCGGCGGCGAACAAGGACGACGACGACGACGACGACAACTGCTACGTACATGATGGAGGACGGCGTCGACTCGGAGTTCCGGAGTTCCTGGTCGTGAAGGGAAAGGCTGGAGCAGCAGCGGCGGCTACGGCGGCATGTGCAGTATGCAGTATGGTGGTGGACCAGTGTGATTGTGGACAACGGGTTCGCAGGGCAATCAAACATCAAGAACAATCGACATCGTCAATCCAGGGAGACGGCAAGACTATCCCAGTGGAGTAAACGGCAGGCTACGACGACAAGGGGAACATACGAGGAGGGCTGTGCAAAGAAGCGGACGACGAGATCTTCAAACCAGATAAAGGAAGAGGCAATGGCAAGGCTAAGGGCGTGACAAGCCGCTCGGGGTCATCAGCACCAACACGAGGAACGGCAACTACTTAGAACAAGTTCTACGAACAGCCCAAGGACGTCAAGTACCAGATCTACGACAAGAAGACGATCAAGCGGACGGAGAAGCAGCCGATCCTGGACCCAGCTACCTGCGAGCGTCGACCCGAGTGACTCACGACTCGGGGAAGCAACCATTTTCACGAGAAGGTGGAGTGCAGGGCGTGCTTCCAAGTGTTGAAAGACCACGATGCACCTGAGTGGGCGGAGGACAAACGGAGGCGTGCCGAGGCCAAGAAGCGGATCGCCAAGCCGAGATGGCCTGGAACGAAAGGAGCCAGCAGGGATGATCAGTACGAGGGACCGATGCAAACCTAGGATTGAGCTTTGAGCGCAATTTCACCACATTCTTGTGACCGCCGAGACTTGACCGGCTGAATATTTCTGCAGTACCTAATGTAGCAGGCCTCACTGCGAGTCGACTCGCAGGACCGAGCGTGCATCTTAGAGGTGAAACAAATGAATCTGCATGATTATAACTGCTTGTGTATAGTGTTGTGCACACGTACAGCTCATGATGTGTGCTATGGACATGTATGCTCAAACCGTTTAGGCGCCTTGAGCTCTGGTGAGACAAACGAGTCCCTCCTATGCGCTTCCTCCCGAGCGGCGATAGCGAGGCCACAGCGACGACGGTCACATCATCAAGATCCTCTGGACCCTAGGGACCCCTTCGGTTTCCAGTGGAGGTTCGAAGAGTATCGAGAGTGTCCGACACGGCCCGAACCTCCGACATGACGGCGCTCTCCATGTCGCAGCTGTGCTCGCTGCCCTCCAGGAAGCTGGTCCTGAAGTCGCCGCCGTCCCCGCCCAGCTCGGCCTGCTTCTCTCTCGCCGCTTCGAGCCAGTCCGAGAGCTGCTCCTCCGAGCTGGCGCGCTGCAGCTGCTGGAACTCCGACTCCTTCAGCCTGGAGGGCAAGAAAACCACACGAGGCACCACACGAGGCATTCGACACGGGACGACCGCGGACGGTCTTGCCCCGCCAGCGCCAATCCCCGCACCCTTCCCGTGCTGCGCACTTCGTCACTGCCACGGGCGGCAACTTGGGCACTGCCCCGGGGTGGTTGGAGGAGCTGCGGGGGGCGTCCGCTTGACCGCCCTCAGTCCTGGCCGGGCCCACCCTGGGCCCAGGATCACAGACCCCGGATCATGGAATAGTCAATCACGACGGCAAATTGTCAGAAATCTTTGGCCTCCGGGGGCCCTCGCTGGGCCCCAGGACCGTCAGAAAACGACTCGGGAAGAAAAGCCAGTCCCAGAGATTAGGTCGGAACGTCCGGGGCACACGTCGTGCAAGAATCATGGCGTCGTGGAGCCTGGGATTGGTGCATACATGCCCTCCTGGCCCTGGCCGGGAGGGCGCAGAGACACCGCTCCCGGTCGAGGCGGTCCGCTGACGTCCGAGCGGTGTGCGTCTGTGTGCTCAGAGGCGAGCGAGCGAGCGACCACCAGTGCGGACAGCCGCCCGGGCAGATCTCAGACCAGGTTGAGGAGGCCGTGGCCTCAGGAATCGTCCGTGTGTATACACATGAACACATGCCAATAAACGACAGCACATGTTATGTAAGCACACATATGCATGTGAGTATGTATGTATGGAGGTACGTCTTTATGTATGGATGTATGTATGTATGTATGTGTGTGTGCATGACTGCATGTGTGTATGTATGTATGGTTGTATGCATGTATGTGTGTATATATGTATGAATGTATGTATGTATGTATGTATGTATGCATGCATGCATGCATGCATGCATGCATGCATGTATACATGCATGTATGTATGTAGTGATGCATGTATGTATGTATGCATGTATATATGTGTGTATGTATGTATGCATGTATGTATGCATGCATTTGTGTATGTATGCATGTATATATATATACACACGCATGCATGTATGCATGTATGTATGTATGCATGCAATAACGCATTGATGTGTGTACGTACGTACGCATGTGTGTACGCGTGTATACATGTTTGTGTATAAATATATGTATGTATGAACGCATGTACGCAAACATGTATGAGTGAATTCATGTATGCAAACATGTATGTATGCATGTATGCATGTATGTGTATGTATGTTTGAATGCATGCATGCACGTATGTGTGTACGTGCATACGCATGAAAGCAGCAATGCACATGTGTATGTGTGTTTGCCTGTGTGTATGCATATGTGTATGTATGCATGTATGTATGTGTGTATGTATGCATGTCTGTATGTATGTATGCATGCATGCATGTATGTATGTATGTATGTATGTATGTCTGTATGTATGTTTGTGTGTACCGTGCCGCGCGATACACATATCGAACAGTTCGAGATCAAAGAGGGAGAGTGGAGGAGAGGGAGGAAGGGCTCAAGGGGGGCGTGGCTTGAAGCTGGCTGCGCACCGCCAATAGATCGGCGGGGGCCCCTGGCTGCAGAGCCCGGTGCTCCTGGGCAGGCGGGGGCGCCCAGGCCCCGATCGGCGAGGAATGGGCGATCGGGGGTCGGTGCTTGCGCCCCTGAGCGGCAGCCAAGCATACACGGCGTCGTCGTCGCTCGCGTCCCTGATTGGCCACGCGAGGAAGGGGGTATGGGGAGGGGCGAAGGCTCCTTAGAAGGAGGCTGCTTCTTAGAAGGCGCGGGCCCTACGTCTACAGACAAGGCCCGCGCCGTCTAAGGAGCAGGGTGCTTCTAGGAAGCCTTCCCCCCTCCACATGCCCCCTTCTGCGCGTGGCCGACCTGATCCAGATGGGCTTGCACCTCTTGAGGAAGTCGTCGTGCGACGAGCGCGGGCCCAGGGACCGCGGGGCGGGCGAGAAGTACGACTGCCGGTGGTTCCGGCGCCGGGCGCCGGGCGACAGGGACTCGATCAGCGAGAGTCGCTGTGATGGTCGCGACGCTCGGGTAGCGGCGGGGATGGTAGAGAACCAGAAACCTCAGTCGGCTGACTTCGCGCGGGGAATGACGCACAACTATCTTAGCGCTCTCGCGCCGCCCTGGGGAAGAGGGGAAGCCCTTTGGCTCGTACCGCAACATACGAAGCGCGACCATCTTCGCGACCTCGGAGGCGGCCAGAGAAAGCCAGACGTCCGCGGACATCTGGGCAATGTGTGCTTACGTAGCTTCTGCTTCTCTAGATGGACGGCGCGTGAGCTGAACACCCGTACGCCATGTGAACCACGTTTCGGAAGTACTTAGTGCGAATGTGAAACTTCTTCGACTGTAGCGTCTCGACCTCTCGCTCGATGCTCAGGGCTTCCACCTTTAGAAAAGCAATCAGAGGTCCGCAGGAGTTTTTTGGACGGGCGCTAGGCCCCACTCCCGATGCACGCCGAGCGTGCAAGGGGCGGCGCCAGAGGCGCCGCAAGGGGGTCCCAGCGCCAATCCAAAAACCCCGCGAGGACCTCCGACAGCTTGTGGATATATCGTATGTTTGCTGGCTGATATGGGTAGCGTTTGTCTCATGTCTGGTATTGTTGACCTCTTCATCTTCTTGTTCGTGTTGTTGATTATCATTGGTTGCCTGATCATGCGCTTTCTTCTGATGGTTGTTATTATTCTAACCTTGCGAGCAATCGGAGCCATCTTCGTCTCCAGCAGTCTCTGCAGGGTGTCCATGACCAGCTCGCGCTGCCTCTGCTTGCCCCCTGGCAGCTGGCACGCCGGCGCCATCGTCCCCGACTTGAGCTTGCCCATCTGTATGAGCAGCAGGCCTTGCTCGTTGTATATCCGCATGGCCACGAGGGACACTATCCGGCGCAGCTCCCCGTCCCCATCCAAAATTATGATGGAGTCGCCATCCATGATCTCGTTGGTCAGCTTGGATCGGTTACTCGATTGGTATCTCTTCCACGCGTGCTTGTGGTCGGCCTGGTTTAGCGCGTCGAGGCTGATGAGGCTCTGCCAGTCCTTGCTCATCGAGAGCGCCATGTCGGCCCACTCCGTCAGGGGCACCTGCCAAGTTTTGCCTTCGACCCTCGAGAATCGATGGGGGAGGTTCTCAAACATGGGGTCGCCAGAGTGTATTAAGCCAGAGCGGCAAACGCATGCATGTTCTTTAGCGACGCCGAGGAAAGGAGGAGGAGGCGGAGGAGGAGCAGGAACAGGATGAAAGAAGCAATGCTTCAGAATGCGAAGGAGGTTCTCAGACATGTTTGGTCCTTGTCGGGCCGATGGAGGCCTTCCATAAGCCTCCACGGGGCCTCCAGGAACCCATCTGAAGGCTTCTGGGGGACCTCCAGACACCCGGGCTCGGGATCTGGGGCGGCAGCAAAACTTCCCGGGGGCACCTGGAGGTCGTCGGGCCAGGGCAGAGCCGGCGGCCTCGCTGCTTGCAGGCGCCGGTGGTACTGTTCACAATACTCCTTTTGGCGGCGAGCGAGGGGGGGGGGGGGGAAAGTGAGAAGGAGAAGGCCTTCTCAGAGTGCGGTGGGGCTTCTCAGAAGTCCTCGCATCTTCTGAGTTTTCTGCGTCTTCGGGAAAGGCTTCAAGAACTCCTCAAAGGCCCAGGGACGTCCAAGCCTTCTGAGAAGGCCCGCCCCTTCTCATCTCCCCCCGAGGCTCGCCACCGATCCTTACAGAAGTCGAAGATGGCCATATTGTCCTTTACGACGTTCTGGAACTCAGCGACACGAATCTCTGCGACGTGGCACATCTGTCGGGCCTGCGACGTTCCCACGTGGAACCAGTGGGACCAGAGAGCCGCCTCAGATATCAAACTGTTGCTTTCCACGTCCTGGTCAATTTCATCGTCGACATGCGCATACGCAGGGCTCTGTGTGTACTTGACGACACCACTGATCAGCATGTACGTGGCATCTGCCATCTTACCAGCAAAGAAAAGGTCGTCTTCACGCATGAGGTGGAGTGACCGCATGCATTGGTTCGTGAACAGCTCAGCGAAAGCCTGGTATACGTTCAACCACAGCATAAATAATGAATGGCATTTCATGCACGGCGCGAACACTTCGAACTGCAACTTTTCACGTAAAGTTGCAGACAGGAGTCTCAAACCTCTCACGTTCTCCTTTTTGACGATGTCTTTTGTGGCCAGGCGTGCTCGCAACTGCCTTTGCACTTCTGCTGCGAATGTGTGATCAATTTTGTTCTCATTCAAATACCTGGTCATCTCGTTCAGCATCAAATAAGCCGCCGGGCCCCATGGGGGGTCATCAGACTGCGAGCATAAAATGTCAACAACTAAGAACGATACACATCGAACGGAAGACGTATGCTGAGAATCCGAAAAATTGGAAATTTAGGTCCACTGGGTTTCGGCCAGCAGTTTCGGGATGTGACTAAGGGTATAATGCTCCGATGGCTGAGATGGGAAGGCGTTTAGGTTATAATGCGGTGTGATACTCAACAGCAAAAATAGGTTCACCGATCAGCAAGATTGCAATACTCTCACGAGGTCAACAACGTGGCACCAAATACTTGTCTGGCCCCAGTTCCAAATCATCATCGGAATGTCTGCGTAGTCTCTCTCCGCACGAAATCTGGTTCAGCCTTAAAAGCGGCGCGCTCCCTTCTCCAAACCACAGATTCAACATCTGGGCGCCTCGGGACATTCAAAGACACAGTGGATCAGCGCACATGGAATCACGCTCCCCTGAAAGAACCGATGGACGCGCGCTCACCCGGCCACGACATCTGGTAAAAAACCAAGAATCCTGGCCCCCGAGGCCGAGATCACTCCAAAACTAACGATTACCGCTCGCGACGCCAACTCCTAGTACCAACAATACCGTTTGCCAGCGCGGACCCAAAACAGTGAGTTGATGCACTGCGGAGATGTAAAATATGTTGCGCAAGATGTGTTGTGTGGGCTCTGACGTGGAACATTTGGGGTATAAGCTGTGTGGTGTAAGATGCGTGGTGTAACATATGTGGTGCAAACTATGTTGTGTAAGCTATGGGGTGTAAGCTATGTGGTGTAAGCTATGTGGTGTAAGCTATGTGGTGTCACCTGTTGGTGTGAGACATGGTGTCTAAAATATGTGGTGTGAGCTGTTTGTTTGGTGTGAGCCGTGCTATGTAAGCGATGTGGTTTCAGCTATGTTGTGAACGGTAAGCAACTATATATGTGTGCGTGTGGTGCAGGCTGTTGTGTAAGCTATGTGGTGTGAGCTATGTGGCGCAAGCCATGCGTTGCAAGCTATGTGGTGCGAGCTACCTGGTGTAAGACATGTTGTGCAGGCTAAACGGTGTGCACTCACGAGGCGCTCACTGGGCGCCCACGAACCGAGACGGGCGCTAACGCGGCGAGACCTCCGGAAACCCACCCAGCGCGTGGGGCGCCCACGAGGGGCCCACGGGCGGACACGTGCCTCAACGCGAATGCTCGGGGAACCCACCCAGAGCACGGAGCGCCCACACGCGGGAGCGGGCGCCAACGCAGCGAATCCTCGGCAAACCCACCCAGCGCACGGGCACCCACGAGCGGGCAAGGGCGCCAAAGAGGCGAACCCTCGGGAAACCTACACCGCGCATAGGGCTCCCACAAGGCGCCCGCGAGCAAACCGAGGAAACCCACCCGATCCTTCAAGTAAGCAGAATAAGAACCCCTGGGTGCGCGCACTGTATGGGGATAAGGATCTGCGCTCACATGGCCAAGATCCTCAGCAGCACACAATGGACACGTGCTCGCGAGGCCGCGAACTCTCGCAAAAAAGGACCCGCGTTCCTGGGGCCGGGAGTAATTATGGATCCGCGCTCTTTAGCCCAGCTTCCTCGAAACGAAAAACAGATCCACGCTCCCGAAGCCAATGCTCGTAAAAAAGAACGGTGGATCTGGGCTCCCAAAATCAAGATCCCTCGCAAACAAACTCACTGTGGATCCGCGCTCCCGGGGCCACGATCCCTTGCAAGCTCCCCCTGATCCAACACGCACACGGATCCGTCAACCAGCTATCCATCCAACCATGCAATCAGCAAACTGGCCAATCAACCTGATCAATTACCAGACAGACAGACAACCATCCCGAGCTGCCAACCTGCCGACTTGTTAGCCAACGAACCGACCAATCCAACCATTCCAGCCACGCAGGAAGTCACAAAGGGAATCCGGCGGCGGAGGGTAAAGCCCTTCAGATTTTCACGATGATCCATCTGGACCTGGAACATCGCTGTGGAAAGCGTCGATACAAGGGTGGTGCCGAAGAGCAGCCCGATCGCCATGCACATAACTGAGAAGATCCGCTCGACACTTGTGGCACAGACCACCTCGTTAGACCCCAAACATATCTGAACCATTGCCCAGTGAAAGGCCGTCGTGTACTGATACCAAACGCTTCCGTCAGATAAAGGCAGCCCTGACTCGCGGATCCAATTCGTGCCCGTGTCAGACGGAGACGAAGTGCCGATGAGGAACCAAGCGCATGATACAATATGCGCGCAGAAAAGAGTGGTGGCGAACATGCTAGCAAAACGAAACGCGAGCTTCCAATAGTCCGAACATTTCTCCTCTATCATCCGAAAAATATTACGGCCATTTGCATCGCGGCCCATAGCCACAAGTCTTAGCAGCCGGCCGACTTTTGCGAGGCGAGCCACCCTCCAGCCTACAGAGTTCGTAACCAGCAGAAACACCCAGTCGCTCATGACGATGACGACGTCGATGACAAAATAAGAGCGCAGGTAATTATTCGCTATGGCAGGAATGTTGTCGACTAGTTCCCCATTGATGTGAAAGCTGGTGGTGAAGCAAACACCGATGTCGATTGTCCAAAACACCGCTGTTATCCAAACCATGGCTCTCAAGAAACCAACCATGGGAAAATCCCATGCAATAGTCAACGGAACAGTCGTGATATCATATAAAAGAAGGGCTGTACCCAACAGTCTGTATAACATGTACACGTTGGAAGTATGGGAAATCGACCACTGAAACATGGAGAGCTTGGAAAACGTTCCTCCGTCTGAGAGACTCTTCCTGACCCCGTCAGACCTCGCATCATCAAATATTCTCTCCAGAGTAGGCCGCGATGCGCTGCGATTTATCCGCATTACCGCTCCCTTCTCCTCCCCCATCTCGCTCCACCTAATCTCCAATGAGCTGGGCCAAGTGCTGGGCGGCTTGCCGAGACTCCCATTGGAGGCCACATGCTGCGGGTAGTGGCCCGCGGAGCCCACGGCGCAGGACGTGCTGGCCGTGGCCTGCGGAAGCGCGTAGGGCTGGCTCGGACGGACAGCGCATGGGGTCCCGCAGTCTGCCCCGTCCGCGGCAGCCAAGCCTTCAGAGGGAAAACAGCTGTTACGTAAGCACAGACGTCCGAAGATTCGCGCGAATTTGTTGGGTCGGTGCTGACCCCCCTGGCGGCGCCTCCGGCGCCGCCCATGGCGCGCTCCGCACGCCATGCTGGGAATGTCCGGCGCCGATCCAATAAATCTGCACGGACCCTCTCCGAGCCTTGCCGCAAAACTAGAATGCAGGAAAAAACACCCTCACATCAAGCACCCCGACAGGCGAAGCCATTCACAAACGCACCCAGGGAAGGGATCGAAGAGAGCAGAACTGCTCCGTAAACGCCCCGGGTCGTATTGCAAACGCCAATGATGGCGTCGGGGCGGCTCTCCCTCCCTTGAACAGCTGCCCCGCCGTCGCGGAGAAGAGCGCCCACCGCACCAGCGAGCCTGGCCTGGGCCTCCTGGGCCTGGGCGATGCCTGCGGCCACCTCCAGCAGCGCCCTCTCCACGTCCGCGCGGGCCGACCGCGCGGGCGCGCCCTCTTCGGCCACCTCCTCGTCTGCCATGGGCACCCCTCTGGATCGGGGCCAGCCTTTTTCGAGGCAGCCCTCTGGATCGTGGTTACCCCTTTGAACCTTGTGGCTCGGGACAGCCCATCGACGGCCCCGACAGAACGATCGCTTGAGCCAGTATGGCAGAGGGGTGGCATGGGAGCCTCATGGCCACGGGGCCACCTGGCAGAAGCATGGAGCGAGCCAGGGTGGCGCGCCAGGGAGCGTGCCAGAGGCATAACCTTTCTTTCACGCTGGACAAGAACTAGCCCATTAGTTGAGGTGACGCGCCAGGAGGCGAGCCAGGGAACGCGCCAGAAGTCAAGCCAGGGGAACAAGCCAGGGGCCGCTCCCTGGAGCCTCCTGAAGCCCGGAGGGGGCGTCCAGGCGCCTCCTGGGGCCTCCTGACTCCTCATCACGTCTCGCCGACTGTATGTGGGGGGCACGGTATCATCGAGCGGGCGCGCACGAGATTCGCTCGTCCTGATTTTGGCAAAGGTTCCACCAGGATGTTGTGCAAGAGCCTCTGGACCCTCATTCACCCTCACTCCCACCCCTCCGATGGGCTCGTCTTTTGGATTGGACATCGCGGGCACGTCTCCTCCCGCCCTCCTCCTCCTCCTCCTCCTCCTCCTCCTCCTCCTTCTCCTCCTCCTCCTCACTTATTCTCTCTCTTACCAGTTCTTGTCCTTCCTAACCCTCCTGTGTTGGGCTCTCTCCTTGCATAGAGCATTGCGGTCTCCAGGTCCTTCTCCCACTTCCATCCTCATCTCTACCCTCTCTCATCCGATTTCTCATGCCTCCTACTTCTGATGTACCTCCCACATGTGTTCGCAATACCTGCGGGGCTGCGAGCTGAGAAACTGCCGCCATGTTCGGAAGCTGCTGGAGAAGACAGCCTAATGGGTACCGAGCGGGGACTCAGATTAGAGCTCGTCAGCCCAGGGGAGTGTGAACTGTGAAACTGTCGCCACTTTCGAGGGCTGCAGGGGGGGGGGCCCAACGTAGCGAACGAGGGGCCAAACCAGATCTCGCAATCACTGGGGCTCTGCAAACTGTGAAACTGCCGCCACTTTCGAGGGCTGCTTGGGGTTGACAGCGTAGAGGGTATCGAGCGGGGACTCGGGTTAGACCTCGCTACAGTCGGACCTAGAACAATAGCACGTCCCTCAAGAACATGAGACCATCCGCCGGCCAAACTGACGAATATTCGAGGGTAGCGCCCCAGGATGCGCAAGAACAGTTGACAAGCACGAAGAACATTAGGGTACCCTCTCTGACCCGACCTCAGTCATATACCTCGGTCCAACCGTAAACCTGAGAGCGTAGTGGGCCTGGGCACCAAGCGGGGACCCATGCTAGCCCTCGCCATCCCCGGGGGTCTGCGAACTGCGAAATTGTCATCACTTTCGAGGGCTGCTAAAGGGGGGGGGGGGGCAGGGCCAACGTAGTGAGTACCGACGAGCAGGGACACAGTTTAGACCTCGCCATCCCGCGGGGGGCTGCGAGCTGAGAAACTGTCGCCACTTTCGAGGGCTGCTGGGTTGGCATCGTAGCGGGGACCGAGCGCAGATGATTCAGAGCAGACCTCTCCATCCCTGGGGGGTGCGAACTGCGAAACTCTCGCCATGTTCGAAGGCTGCTAGGAGGGCCAGCGAAGTGGGCACCGAAGGGGGACTCAGATCAAATCTCGCCATCTTGGGGGACTGCGAACTGCAAAACTGTTGGAGATCCAAACTAGACCTCGCACTCCCTGGGGGGCTGCAAACTGAGAAACTCTCTCGCCAATTTCGAGGGCTGCTAAGGGGGCAGAGTAGTGGACACCGAACACAGATCCAGGCTGGACCTCGCCTGTGGAGCTGCGAACTGAAACACTGTCGCCACTTCGAGGGCTGCTGGGGGGGGACCCAGCGTAGTGGATACCGAGCGCATATCCAGATTGGACTACGCCATCCTTGAGCTGCAGCGTTGTCACCCATTCGAGGGTTGCTGCGGGGTCGAGCGGAGGGATGTCTACGCGGGCGCAGGCTAGAAGGCTAGACCTCACCATGCCTTGGGGGGTTGCGAGCTGCAAAACTGTCGCCACTTTGGTGGGCTTCTGCGGCGTCAGGTGAAATCTCGCCGTCGTCCCTTCCCCGCGTTCCCGCATCTTTCCTCTTCAAGCCTGCAGCCTCACACCTCGTCCTTATGTTGCTGCCCTGTGGGTCGGGCAACGCTCGCGCACCCTATGTAGCTTGCACAACAAGCGAAGACTTGTGCACTGTCGTTATCCTTACAAAGTTGGGCCAACTGCTTTGGCCATTGATGGAATTGAGTTGGGTATTTCGCAGGGAGAATTTCTGTATGGGACGCCGGTGTCTTCAAACCCTGCCAGTCATCGAACATCCGATGGGGGCGCGCTTTCCTTGACCGGGCACGCACGGGATGCAGTTACTTCGCAAACAGATGCCCGCACACCGCTGCTATACCGTCGACGAACACTACCCTGGCCCAGGGACAGGGACAGGGGACCATCACTACCAAAGAAGGCTGCCAAACCTGCGCGTTGCCTCTTCATGGTCGTCGTCGGCGTCGTCGTCGTCCTTTTCCTCACCTCGCCCCACGGGACCTCCAGCTCCCCTGATTGGCGCCTATCCGCAAGCCCTGTGCTCTCTGAAGCAGACGACGTGCGAGGGGGCGTGCCACAAAAGCACCATGGGACGCGCCAGGTAACGTATCGGCGAACGTGCCAAATGATGTGCCACGGTACTTACCAGTGGACATGTCAGGGATGCGCCAGGTGACGCTCCAAGGAACGCATCAGGGGACGAGCCAGGGGGCGCGCCGCATAACGAACCAAGGGGGCGCCAGGGGCGTGCCAGAGGGCGTTCACCCAAGGGCAAATCCTTCCGTTGTGATGCTGAAATGCTTGGCCTACTAACCAGGAAAAAGGGGTTTAGGACTGTCCTACTTTGGGCAATAGGCAGTGGCCGTGCCAAGAATATCAAAGAATATGATACCGTGCCAAAAGCTGTCCTGTGCTGCGCTGCGCTGTGCCGTGCTGTTCCGTGCTGCGCTGAACCGCGCTGTTTCAAAAAATTTTGAACCGTGCTGTTCTCCATTTGCTGTAATCAATTTCGTTATGAATGCTAGTCGGCCTTGGCGTCAGCATTCAAACCGAACTGGTCTGGATCATTGGCTCGAGCTGCCTAACCACGCTGTTGTATCCCACCCCTTCAAGACCAGAGAAACGTTTTACTAGACGGCTCATACTTCCGCCAGGGCCGGCGAGACAACTAGCGACCAAACATAGGAGACAGGCGCATACCACCAGATTATTTGGGAGCAGCACAGAGTGAGAGCAGGATGGTGCGTGGTTTGGAGGCTTGAGCAGCGATTGCCACATACGGTGGACGGCCATCAGACGGGGTGCATATACAAACTCGCGTGGAGCACTATAATGTATCCCACCCTTCAAGACCAGAGAATTAATTAAGTGGAAGGCTCATGCTTCCGCCAGGGCTGGCGAGAAGGCTAGCACCCCGACATAGGAGACAGGCGCCGGCCACCATATCCATACTGACAGTAAAGAGCCACGCCTACTTGTCCTCTGGCCCGAAGGGCCGCATGAAACCAAACAACCAAACTGAATTACCAAATCTGTCGAGACATACCCTAAGCCTTAAGCAAGACGAGCGCGTCCGAGAAAGCGGCCCCAAAGCGTTACGAAGCTTAGGGGGTAAGGCTCTGCCACAGAGGTCCAACAGCGCCCCTCCGAGCTTTTACCTTGGAGGTTCAGGCGGGGCCGCTGGGAGGCTGAGCGCACATTGTTTTCGCGTTTGCGAAGCTTCTCCAGCGAGGTAGAATCGATCAGGGCGCCGCAACATGTAGCGCGGTTCCTCCACGGCGCCCCGAGTACGCAAACATTTGTCGATATCAAACGTGAACGCGAATTACTAACAAGAGACAGAACAGCAGGCGCAAGTCTGATCCTGCTCGAGGCGGGGTTCTCCATCGTGCCAGAAACCCTCATCCTCCCACGGACGTGGAGGCACGATACGCTGAACGACATGAGGCAGTTGCCAACGTCAACTTTAGACTGATCTTTCTGAGAGAGCCCAGCAAGCCCCACCACGTGATCGTTTGAACGCAGCGGCGGCGGACCTGGTTGGATGTTCCGAGCACGAGACCACGAGGGGCACGGGGCGCCGACATGCACGGCAGGGATGGCGCGCCCGAGGATCCAGCCTCGCACCACAGAGCGCTTGGCGGGATCGGTCAAGTCGCGCCGATCGCGACGCAGGACATCCCAAGCTAGAGCGTGAAAACCTCTCGCTGCCATCGCTGGCCCTAGCCGCGCGGCGCCAACAAACACCTCCAGGGAGACGCGCGGCCTCAAGCCGCGGGACCCGCCTGGCTGCAGCGATCCGCAGAGCGCCACGGGAAGGCACCTGAGGCACCACCGCGACAGGGTCTGGAGGCGCAGCGGCAGCTTGGCGAATTCGCTGCCCAGACGCCCGCCCTTATCGCACCTCCCGTCGCTGGCGCCCGTCCGCCAGCGGCCTCGGCGCTTCGCCCCCGCCGCTGCTCGGCGAAGCCGCGGCTCGCGCACGAGCGCCTCCGGATGCGCGGCGGCGGGGGCTGCTGCAGCCGCGGTCGAATGCCAAGGCCCCAGCGCGCCAGTCCGCGGCTGCCCCCTGCGGAGGGAGGCGCCAGGTGCGCGAAGCGAACCGCCCTCCAGACGCCAGGCCGCATGAGGAACACAAGCGAGTGCATCGCGCACATGGCCATGTCCCAGCGGTTGGCTACCAGCAGCTCCATCGCGAGGGCGAACATCACCTTGGCTGGGAGCGGCAGGCGACTGGCTGCAGGCGTTAGGAGGCGACGCCCCTTCAAGGCTTGGGGCGCCTGACGGAGCATGCGATGGCCCCCCCTTGCCTAGACGTGGGTCCACCCGGGCCAAGGCCGCCATCAGGTGCCCCGCGCCAGTGGTCAAACCCCTCCAGGTACTGCTCTCTCGCCCACTCGCTCACGCTGCGGTCGAGGAGGTCCAGCATCCCAACGTCCAGGGGGCAGCTCGGGCGCGGCCTGGCAGGGGGGCCGTTGGGCGCCAGCCACTGGTCCAGCTCCTCGTGGAACTTTGAGCACCGTCGCCGAACCGCAGCCGCGCGCACAGAGCGGTCCTGCAAGCACCGCTCTCGCTCCACGCCTGCAGCCAAGGGCGCCCGACTGGGCCGCCATGAGCCGTCGGCGGCTCTCGCCCGCCACTCCAAGGGTGGGCCTCCGCCTGCGCGAACTCGGCTGAGTCGCGGTCGGCAGGCGGGCGGGCCCAGCGGGCGGGCTCGGCGAGCGCGGCTGGCGCCGGCGGCGAGCCAGCGTGGGCGCCTCCCCGCAGAGCGCAGCTGCCTCCAGGGGCAGCCGCCGGCGGGGAAGGCGCGTCGCGGCCGCCTGACCCAGGGGGGTCCAGGGCGCCAGCGTCGCCGCCTCCGTAACCAGCGCGGCGCAGGCCTCGCGAGGGGCCGTCGGCGTGGTTCCACTCGCTGGGGGGCCAGCGGCTGGCGTAGACCGCGCCCGCGGCAAGGCCACGCGCGGCCGCGCTCCGAAGGGCGGCGCGCACCCCGACGGCCGACGACCGTCCTTTGCACAGAGCCAGAACACGCATAAGAAGACGCCGTGTCTCGAAATTCTTCATGGATCGACATGTGTTTTACTGCAGCAAAAAGACCCCGACCCTCGCCATGAACTATGTTGTCTATCGACATGCACCACTTCTTGCCTATGATCACCGCCCATTCACGCCCCTTGAAGATGGGCGAAGGGTCCGAGCGCGCGCCCCCCCCTCTCCCGCGTGCCCCCCTCCACCTTTCCCACCCAGTCCGCGTCCTCAGAGTCCCCCCTGACGACCAATTACACCTTCGCGAGACATGGTCTGGGCCCCGCCCGAGAATCTCCAACGCTCACTCACGCGCCCTAGTTGCTAAACGGTTTCGCGAGGTAGTTGGCGAGCGACGAGGCCGCGGCCCCGGAACGACGCATCGGAAGCGACCACCTTTGAGCTCCACGACGCTCTAGACTCACGACGGATTAAAGGTGCGATGCTCCTGAAGGCCTCCAGCCCCCAGCGGACAGAATCCCAAAGAGCCGCGACCCCGCGATCACGACGTCTGGAGATGAAGGTGTAGACGGAGAGCGAGGAGCGAGCAGTGACTCACAATATTCTCATCACCACGCGCAGACACCTGCTTGCGTTCGAACAAACCGCCCATCGCCAACCGAATCCGCCAGGCGCCGTCGGGCCGAGGTGGCCCTTCGGACCATTGATCTCCCATCCAAGCACCTCCTCCTGAGAGCACGTTGCAACTTCACGCGGTGGTGGGCCTCTAGAGCGAAGCGCTTCATCGGCCTGTCGCGCAGGCCGTCCGACCGTCGAGCGGCGCGTGCCAAGCGCAAGAAAGTTATCCACATACACTGCATGGCACACGGGGGTGGTCGCAGGCGGGCCCCCCCGATCGCGAAGGTACGAGGCCTTGTCGAGGCCAGGAATGTCCTGGATGGCACGTCGATGCAAAGTCCGACAGAACCATCGGGCATGCGACCACCCCGTAGGCAACGCGCGAAGCCGGGGGTGCACAGGCGTGACCAGACTCACTCTCGCGCCGTCTACTTCGGCGACCTCAATAATCCAAGGTGGCGCGGCTGGAAGAGCAATGTAGCTCCGCGGCTTCAGAGGCAACTCGAAATTGTAGAGGGCGCCCTTGGTACCTACGTGGCCCACGTGCAAGGTAGCTCCCGCTGGCGCCTCCACGTTGCCGGGCGCGGCCCCCGCGCTGAGCTCGACGGGGTCGAGGGGAGAGAACCGGCAGTTCGACCGTCGGCAGTCGATAACTAAACGTTGCCGCCATGCTTCTCCCTGACAAAGAACAGCGAGCAAAACTCCGGCGGCTCGAGCGTGTAGTCGATCATCGAGGCCCTCTCCAGTCTCTTGATTAGCCGCCGGCATTCATGCGGAGAGCCGCCCAGCACCTCGCCCACGCGCGTCTCGCGTGGGGCGCTTTGGAGATCGAGGCGGGCTGCTTCTTGTTTGAGAAGATGAGCACGTGAACCCGTCGACTTCGATGTCTCCACCGGCCGTTGCCAGCAACAGGCAGGCGGGCCTTCAGCTCGTCGCGCTGCACAACGGTGGACTGCGTGCCTTCGCACGCCGCGCGCCCTCGGAGCTCCTGCAGGGCCCCCGAGGGCGCGGGGCCGGGGGGGCGGCCCATCGCCGCGGCGGCGGCATTTGCGCGGCGCCGCAGAGCCGCCTGCGGGGCCCCGCCACGACTGGATATGCGAGCAGACGACCCCTGCTCGCCGCCAGCCAACGAGTTGAGTGCAGAGATCGCAAGATCGGACAGGCCTGTCGCCAAACTCGCCGCCGAACTCGGCGACGCAGAGACGCGGCCGCATCAGATCGAGGCGCGGCGTCTCCTCCAGGAAGGCAAGGGACAGGAAGAACATCTCGCTGGCGAGGCCCTCCAAGGCGCGGTAGTCGATCTTGCGACTTCCAACCCTCAGGGGCCTCGAGGCCAGGAGAAGCTTGAATTAGGGCTTCCCCCGGAAAGGCGAGTGGCAAGCACTGGGGGACATTTGGGGCAGAGGGGCCGGCTTGCCGTGAGCCCCTCCCCCCCGGGCCTCTCGCCTCTCGCCCCGGCTTATCTCTCTGCTTCTGGCGAAGCTCCCATTTCTTCTTCGCCTTCCTGATGTTCCTCACGATGGCAGCGCCCTTCTCCGCCTGCAACTTCACGTGCTCCAGCAACGAAGGCGCCGCCATCAGCAGATCGCCCGCGCGGCTAAGTCCAGAGAAGGCGGTCGCCTCATCGATCGAGAGCCGAGTGCTGGACCCGGCGTCCGTCTCCCTGATCTTGTCGCGGTGCGCCCACTCGATCGTTTGGACTCGCTTGGCCGCCGCTTCCATGCGCGCCAGGCTGCTTATGTCGAGCTGGTCGCATTGCCCCGCCAACTCAATGATGCGGAACAGGGCCTCGTGCTCGGCGACGCCCCGCTGCTCGGGCTTCAACGAGCACGTGCTGCAAAACGTAAGGTGATGGTCCAGCGGGGTATGTCTCCTTCGGAGGAATGAAATGCTTCTCGGTCCGCTCGCGGAGAAGGTGTCGAACTCCTCTTGCACGCAGCTGTTGACGACGTCCTTCCAGTCACGCACGCCCCCGCCTGGGCCCACTTTGACCGAGAGTGCGCGGGCGTCGGGCTGCGCCTTAGCGGCGGCAGCGCGATCACGAGGGGCCATCCAATGGTTCCTCGTCGCTGAACTCCACGAGTGCCGCGTCCTTGCCGTTCGGTGCGCAGACGCCCTCGACCCCCGCAAACGCGGCCACAGGTCGCACCTCGAGCCCCGGGTCGAGCCCCAGGATGTCGTTGGCCTCCGACCCTCCAGACGCCGAAGAAGGAAGTCTTAGCGCCGCCCACGAGCGTCCCGTCGGAGCCTCCAGGCGGCGCCCGTGCGGCGACCATGCGGGCGCTGGGCTGCACGAGCGCCGCGCCCACCAAGGCCTCTGCAGGGACTCGACGTCCTCCACGGCAGCTCACGATGGCGCAGTCGGCAGCAAACCCACCGTCGGCCTCGGCGACCTTCACGGCCTGCGTGGCCGCTCGCGAAATCCACTTCACGAGATGGTCGTCGGAGATCTCGCCCTAGAGAAACGCGCAGACAGGGCCCGAAAACCCATGGGAAAGGCGGCCATCCACAGCAGGGCGAAGCCACTCGATCGGACTGTCGTCGGGGAGACAGCCTTGCACACTCTCGATGTACTGGTCTCCATCAGGCGTCACCACGATCCAGTCGGCGGCGCCAGACGACTGGGCGGGAAGCGGCCAACGCAACGCGCGTTCATGCCAGAGCGCGCCCCCCGCGCACCCGACTGATATCACGACGCCCGGCACCGTGTCGGACAATGACACCGCGGCCAGCATGAGGAACACGGCGCGCACACGTCAGCACAGTGAGCAGGCGGACCCACAGCTCCAGCAGGCGGCCACCAGCACCACTACCAACCAGAGCGGCACGCAGACTGTCCAGGAGGATGCCTCGCCCGCGCTCTCGCAGGCCTGCGAGGGGCAAGGAGGCGCCTCGTTGCACACGGTCGCCTCGGAATGCGGGCATGCCGGCGCCGTGCAGGCCACCTGCGGGCAGCTCACCGGCTGCGGCGACGGGCAGGTTAGCGACACCTGCGGGCAGATCAACGTCGGCGACGGGCAGGCGGGCTGCGGCGGGCAGGACGCTGGCGGCGGGCACGCTGGGCAGCGACCCAGCCAGGCTCCGCCGAGATTGGCGGCCCCGAGGATGGTCGCTTGTGCCAGCTGTCAAGCCACCATGCACAGCCTCTCCAGGGTCAGGGCCCGCGGGCAAGATGGCTTGAGCAGTGATTGCCACAGACGGTGGACGGCCATCAGACGGGGTGCATGTGCAAACTCGTGTGGGGCATTATAATCGCCAAGAGCTGCTTGTAGTCGAAACGTGACGGGCGCCCAACCAGCTCACGCTCAAGATCCGATTCAGTGCCGAAGAGAAGCGTCCCGACAGGGGGCGCATGGGCGTGCCGCAGGACGTGCGAGGGGCGCGTCATTTGATGTGCAGGGAAACGCGCAGGTGATGTGCCAGGGGATGCGCTGCGGGACGTGCCGAGGGGCGCGCCGGGAGACGCGCCAGGGGACACGCCAGGGAGCATGCAGTCGAAAGTGAGCCTGGTAGGTCAAATAGCATCCGTCTCCATGGGAGGCGGATGAGCTCACATTGTATCCAATTCCATGTCGAAGGAATACGATATGGGGAGTGGATGGGTCGGATAGGATAAGATCGATGTAATGATCTTTCCAGCACATAGCGAACACTAAGGTAAGTGTCCGGGCAAATAGGGCGCGCGTGCCTTGAGCCAAAGGCAACGGCGCGCGAGCTATGCTCCCGATACTATAACATCTCCCAAAGAGCTACCCTTAAAGTCGGGAGGGGAGGAGACGGAGAGCATAGCCGCGCAGCCGTTAGGCTCTACAAAGGCCGCGCGCACAACTGTTTGCAAGAAAGAAAACAGTGTGTACAGTCTGGCCTAACACCAGACTGTAAGGCGAGTTTCCTCGCAAGGCATTTCACGCAAATACAAAATAGCCCCTTCGAACGATGAAGGGCTATCGGCTCAGTTAGAGGTAAGCCAAACGGGCCATACCTCACCGAGCACATAAGTATTAAGGCAAAGAGCCTGAGTCATATAAAGCCGTCTCGTTGCCAGGCGTGAAATGTCAGGCTCGTTTCCGAGCAACTAGAAGGGCGCCTCTGTAGTAGGCGCCCATGCTGGCAAATTGGACCGCGGGGGGGGGCAACAAGGACAGACTAAAATTAATTAGACTTGGGTTTGTTTCTGTCCTCGGGACCCCGAAAGGGAACAAACTGCTTCACGTCGTGCTTGAATGACTGAGTGCCTGACATCACTTCCAGAAGCAGCTCCCGATCGATGCTTCCCTTTGTATGCCCGTCTGCGGTCATATCCCTAGTATCACACCACTGCACGTTATGTACTATACCTATATCCATGAGCTCACGTATCCAACTGATATGTCCAAACAGAGTCCGCTCTGTCGGTATCTTAAGATCCTTACTTGATAATGATTTATAAACGGACTCAGCGTCTATGGTAAGAGATAATTTGATGGCTAGGCCTCCAACTTCACGCATATCTCGTAGTTGTCGTGGAGTCAGAGCTCCTGCCTTGAGCTCGTGGAGAGTGATGAGCGTAGGGTAACACTCATCGAGGTTATGCGCAGCTGTGAGTGCCTCCGCAGCATAGCTGGACCTCATCTGCAGTCGGTGTGATTTGCATAGTCCGTCACAGAGGTGAACGACGGACTTGCCTTGAGGCGAGTTTCCTCGCCGTAGTACATTAGCCCCGCGTATGCCGTAGCCCTTGGTCTCATCATCATCCTCCCCGGTGAGCTTCCGATGCCCCGAATCGCTGTGGATGTCAACTTCATTCGTCGGCTTCATCCGAGGGAAGGTGATGCGTTTCGGGCTGCTGATCAGCTTTCGCGTCACAGCATTCAGACGCCCGACTTGCAGATTGGTGGGCTCTTGGACTTTCTGGAGAGAGACCACGTATACCATGAGCCAGATTTGAGTAAGAAGGGCATAGGCGAGGGCTCCTCGCAAGCTGACGAACATGTCGGTAATGAGTTTCGTGGCTTTGGCATCGGCCGCCGCTCCTGTAAGTTCTGGGCGTGTGATAGGACGTAGTTGTTTAATATACTCGTCCTGATCCATGATCACATCCCCTTGATCATTCTTACTGTAGCGAACGGCGCAGTTCGTATATGTGTGTTTGTTGAGCTTGCATGTGCCAAACACCTTTTCGACACGCTGTACATAATCGTCTATATTTTTCTCTAGGCCTGTCATGTTAATACCATCGACATGTTTTGCCGTTAGCAGATCTTGGCTGAATTCAAATTCAGGATCATAGCTGGTCGGTGTAAGGCCTATAGCTCGTGTGGTCGTACGAAGTTTGAGAGATCTGGGGGCGTCCTTTGTGCCCGTTCCTGGTTTGAGGCACCTGAGGCAGCGTCGGCTTTCGTCATAGGATGAGAAGCCGGGTAATGTACGAAGTACCTGGGCACTTCCCGGTGGAAGAGTGAAGCAGACCATGCGAGTTCCCTCGCCGGTGGCATGGGCAAGTTCCTCATAGGTCAAACCCTTGAGGAACGCCTTGTCGATATCCATGGATGCTAAGACCCACTCTGGATGGCATGCCGCCTCAATTGCCAGGAGTCGTTGGGACTGCCTTCGGGCGGTTCCCGAGCATGTTTCCACGTCGAAAGCCTCAGTATCCATAAATCCACGAAGGACAAGTCTAAGACGAATGGTTTTAACGTTCTCGGTACCCACCTTTACAAACTTCCACTTGTATACATACCTGGATGTCATGATGTTGGAAGCTTTGGATAAATCATACATCTCAAAGCATCGGCTGTCAATCCAGATTTTGAGTTCAGTATACAAAGCTTCACTAACCTCCTTTGGATGTGCTGCTATGTCGGCTTTGGTGAGTAGGTCATCTTCTTTAACGACCACAGCACGTTTAGCAGCAGAGGATACATATACTCTCATCGTTGCGACCATATCGGTGTCGAGCTGTGCAAGTTGAGTCTGATCCAACACTACTTTTGACATTTCTGATGTAAAACATAACTCAACGTAAGGACCATATTCATCACTGTCAAGAGAGTAGCTCTCGTCAGGTGTGGTTGAGCAGAGAGAGACTAGACAGGACTTTCGTGGTTCAGGCTCGTCTCCGAGCGTGTCCGATGATATGATATCTTCTTCGTCCACAGATGCTGAAACCAAAACACATTGGTCGGGCAGCATGGTTGTTGGGACGCAGTAGAGATAATCGTCGGTAGTCGTCGTAGGATAAGATCCATACGTAGCTCGTCGTACCACTCTTCCAGAATCATAGCTTCGATATTATGTTCCTCATTTTCCTCATAGATTGTCGACAGACGGCCTTCACTCGGCGATGAAGCACCTGGGGTATCTGGAGGAGGCCTGTTTCCAAGCGAATCGTGTTCTCCAGACGTGTTGCTTGAGTGCTGATATTTAGCCAGGTCGTCGTGAAATCCTAAGGAAGGGACACGTGAAGTCAAGCATCGAATAAGTCTGGAATGAGTGCTACCAGTGATCTGAGAAATGTTTAGGCCAGTGCCCACACACTCGTAGTAGTGGAAAGCTGGGCTGATATCGCTGTCATAGTGGATCAGCGCAGACCCGGTGGCGTACTTTACTACAGGTAGGCTTGACACACTTTTGGCCAATCTAACTGCTACTACATGTTCTACTCGGAAGTAGTTTTGCACGAGATACTGTAGTGCTAGATGTACGCGCGGGTGAAACTTGCTGTCGTCTGAAAGATTGAGGTTTCCCTTGTAATCTGGGGTATAGCCGAAAACTTTGGCAGGTTTCCCTGCGCCGAGGTGTGCCACATATGTAAGGACGGTTTGCATGGCCATATTATCCATGCCAAGTTCCCGTGCGAGGAGACATTCAATGTCTAGTGTGTGACGAGCATCAGGATACATCACGATTACCTCACGAGATCCTGCCTTGACAACAATATGTCCTCTTTCAGGCACATTACGGATCACCGGGAATGGGCCATTCCAGCCTCCATGATCGTCCTCAGTGGCAGTGGGTCGATGGTAGTCGACCAAATCCCCTGCAGAGTAAAGGCGGGCACCATCAGGAGCCGTTTTAGCCCTAAGAGCACGATTTGTCTTGGCCGCAGCAGTGGCTTGAGTTATGGCTTCTAGGCGAACTTCCCTCACACGACGTTCTCGTTCGTGTCCTGATGTCTCGGGCCCCTTGGGAAAGTCAAGGGTGTCGAGGTCAGGAAGAAAGGAGGGCTGACGTCCTGTGCGTGCTTGGTATGGCGATACTCCGTGGTAAAACGTAAAGGCATTGGTAACGAAGATGCCTTCCGCCAATACTCTAGTGAATACAACAGGGATGTTGTGTCTATTCAGCTCTTCCTCAATCATGTGGAAGACGCCTCTGAGAATGCCGTTTCGTGATTCAATTGAAGTCGCGCGTTGGCCAGGCGCTCGGATGCGAAGTTCCGTGCCCTTATTGGCCATCATGGCCTTAGCGGCATCATTGTTCAGGGCGCCTTCTCCGTCTGAGTATAAGACTTTGAAGGGTCCACGATAGGCAATCCAGCAGTAGTGGTAGGCGTCAAGGATAGCATCGCGTTCTCTGTCGGAAATTTCTTGGCCTGCTGCCAGGCGAATACAACGATCCATAATGTGAAATATGGTCCGTTTCTTGTAAAACATGAGATCCATTTCGCCTTCATCGAGCCAGTTACCAGGAAGGCTCACCGAAGGTAGTGTTGAGTTTCCTGGACGTTCCCATGCTCTGCATTCCCGACAGGTGTCGCAAACTTCTTTGATCATGTTCAGTCGAACGTTATCCAGCCCCACTTTGTCTAGGATTAGCCTCATCCTGGGTTCCTTCGCATGATACCAGCGCAGGTGCAGTTTACGGAGTTCCTTTTTAACGACATGAGGTTCGTGACTACGGAGATTTTGCAGACTGCGTTGGATATCGAATCTCGTCCAGTCGGGTAGTCGTGGAGCCCCCGAGCCGGTAGAGGCAAGAGGGTTCCTTGTGGCTCTCCGCAGTCGGTCTCCTTCGTCAACTGCATCTGGTGGTGGTGGTGCGCCTTGTGGGCGGCCACGACGGGCCGCTATCTGTGGCGCTTCGCTAGAGGACGCAGGAAGGCGTGTTTCCACGCTCGGGGGCGTCTCGTAGCATGTCGTAACTGCTGGCACCAGATGTCGGATCAACGTTACCGAAGGATCGTGGTCGCGGTGGCCTGGCGCGTGCGCCTTGGCGGCCACCTGAAGCTGAAGCTTGGCCCTCACCAGGTTTAGGTCAGGATTTCCACCAAGCTGGTACGGTTTTGCCTTCGGGGTCGTGGTCGTCTGGAAGTTTAAATGGTTCAGCAAAACGACATTTACCAGGTTCGGTATCAAGGTGGTTCTTAACACCTTTGCTTCTCGTAAGATCCCTCTGGCATGCGGGACATGGCCAATATACAGAGATGGAATCATGATACTTACACTGCGTAGGGTCTCTGTTATGGCTAGGATTATCCTTTCGGACGTTGTCGATGCATGCCGGGCAGGTGGCCACCTTTGGGATGATGCGATCACCGATGCGTCTCATACCTTCGCCTGGTTCAGCTTGATCGGGAAGGTCGGCAGGGTAAGCATGTGCAGTACTTGTAGGCGCGTTTCCGCGCGTAGTATCAATGGCTTTCGCCAGATAGACGGCTTCCACAAAGGCAGACTGCAATCGTCGAGTGTATTTTTGTGCCAGTGAAAGCTCTTTGTTGCATGGTTGTGCGTGCACATGCTGACCGTTGCATTTGAGTCGCTCAATGGGTTTAAGAATCGTCTCGTCATTGCTGGTGATATTTGTCGGCTTCTTAATATAGTCTCCAGCCGTATCTTTGAGTCCCGTAGCACACTGGTCAATGCGCACGGTTGTAATGTGTGGTCGGTTGGCAAGTTTCTTCCATGGGGGAATATCATCCACCCATGTTCCTGTAGGTTGTTCGCGTATAAACCACCTCCGAGCGTCATCTTGGGCAACAGCAATTTTACCACAGTAAGTTATGTGTGGTAAATCTTCTTTGTGGTGCTGTTCCCAAGCGTTGTGATTGACTTTGTAGTTGTAGTAGGATGGTGGTCCCGTGGTGCGGCAACTGGGTTGTAGCATGGCAACTCGCACGTAGCATATAGCGAAGTAATGATCTACAACCCGCTGCACCGAGGGGTCTCCCAGGTCGACATATGCGGCCTTGTCTAGGTTGCCTCCTGAGGAGAGCCCCCTTGAGAAGGCAAGCTCTGAGATACCACCCTCCCCGCCACAAAGCTCCAACATATCCACGTAGTTGTTATGACCATAGCATAGTGTAGCGACTATGCTGTATATGTTAGCGTGTGTGTCGGGCATAGATGTGGGGAGGGCAAGGAACAGGTCATCGTCCTCATCGGAGCTTATCAGCTCAATAGGGACGTCAGTACTCCAGGTCGCCATAAGATCCTGTCCGAGTCCTGACAAGTCGTCGCCGCAATCGTCGTTTCCGTCTTCGACGTGCTTTTTAATGCGGCGAGGCTTGATGCCTGCTTCCTTTTCGGCTTCGAGCCTTTCCTTCTGCTTGATACGAGATTCTGTAGGTAAAACTTGCTCGTTTTGTTCGCCGGTCTGTGTGCCCATTGTCGTGGTTGAGTGGGCACATGCGTCAATCGCCAGAGTCGGGAGGGGGAGAGAACAGTCATCTATGATGACGCGTCGAGGTTTCTGTGGTGATTGAGTAGGCTCGCTTCCGAGCAAGACCGGTTCCCCGGGTTGCCAATGCAACCGAGTGCTGATGTTGGCAACCCCTGCAGGTAGTAGTGCATGCCAATCATACCCTGTTGGTTGATCGGCGACCGAGATATCCTGAATAACCGCATTGGTATCCAGGTTAATCGTTACACGTCGGATAACATCAGACCATTTCGGTCCTCCCTTGTTGGTCGTCACGTAGTGATGGATGTTGTGGTCCGTACGTGTATAGGTGTTCAGATATACAGGCACGTTTCCGTGCGTGGTGGTGCTCCCCAGGATTTTGTCGTTCAGATGACGGATGAGTGTAGTACGTGTCTGAGCTCGCCATTCAGCATGCCGTACCGTATGGCCGTACCAATCCAACACATGTTGTGGTATTGCTTGTTTGCATGTACATGCCCACAGCTTCGAGCTTATCGGTATTGATGTCGCTACCTGCATATAAGTACCACTCGGTGTACTGTCTTGCATATTGAACCGAATACCGAAATGACACAAACGCATCCGTACTACTGACAGCTTAAGATCTTACAGAGTATCACGTACTGGAGATAACTTCCAAACATATCCTGGGGGACCAAATATTATGATTTTCATACGGAGTTTCCTGGCTTTTATCAAAAGGTTCTGGATACGTGACCAATGTGGGGCCACTCTCTTTCCTGGAGTTCGTACATACCAGTCACCCGGGGTACTGATCCATATGAGAGTGTAATCTCCACTGATCACCGCACCCAGGTAATCTGTGCCCACACCCGTCATAAGTTCATTGTGGGAAATACGATCACAGATATAACCTCGGGTGCGGAGGTCGGCGCAAGCCTCTCTCGTATCTTCAATGACAAAAGCCCTCTTACTAAGGCAGGTTACCCCGCTGCCCTTGTTACCCCCCGGCTTTTCGGCCAACAGGCAAGACGACGATGGGGGCGACGTCGCCCTGCCATCTTCAAGATAAAGAAGATGTGCCTGCAATGTCTGCCAGCATCTGGGCTTCCCTCAGATGCTGGAGCTCAGCACTGCAGCGCGCCGTGGCCTCAGAGGCGGATTGCTCCGCAAATGCTGTCAGCATGGATGGATTATCCATCAGCTGTTTCAGCACGCCTTTGGACCTAGCGTAGCTGACCGTCTGCAGCTCACGGTTAGTGTACCCCATCACTATCTTCCGGCGGGACCGCACAGCGTCCATGGGCACACTTCCACCATGCTGGGCCAGCGTCCTGGCAACAAAGCAATCGAACGTTTCGAGATCGTCAATGCTGTCGCCTCGCATAGTGGCCTTGGCGAGCGTCTCCATCAACCCCTGAGGCAGGTTTCCCTGCAATTGCTCGCGCTCCTGCGCCGGGGTCGGCTCGCCCGTCAGCACCGTCTGAAATGACGTGCTGCTCGAGCTCGAGGCGGGTTGCCCCGCGGCTCCAAAGCGATCACACCTGATCGACAGATGCCCTGACGGCAACTTCGTCGTCGGCATGATCTTGGAGCCCTCGGGGAGCCCCATTTTGACCTGCCCCTTCCCAGGGAATATCAGCTTCTCCTGGCCTCGCTCAAGAACAATGATCGTGCGTTTGTCCTGCATACCATCGAGGCCTAGGATGGCCGGCAGGTCTTTGCCACAGCCTGACACAATGTTCGTCTTGTATGAATCGAGCTGGGTCGACCCCTGGTACTCGCAGGCAATGCTGAATGTGCCTACGGTATCCGCTGGGGCCGACCCTTCTCCCAGTCCGTTGACATTCAAACGAGAGCGGGGCTCGAACGTACAAGTACGGCCGCGTGCCTCAGCAGCCTGGACGAACTTGCGGCTCGTGTTCTCACCCATGATGTTGATCTTCGAGCCTACATCGATGAGGATGGAATTTCCACCATCATCCAGGAACGTCTTACTCGGCTGCTTGATGTGCACCGTTTCTGAAGTGTCGGCTGTGCCGTCAGGCGGGTTTCCCCGCGAGTCGGTCGCACTCCCTGGCGGGTTGCCCCGCATGACGCTGGCATACGGCCTGCCTTCGGCCACACGCACCAGGTCGATGTCCTGGAAGTACGACACGTGCTGGACGTGATCGCCGCGCTCCTCCCGCCAGTTGGCATACTCATCACGTATGCTCTTATACTGCTCGCGGGTCGTGCGTCTCGCCAGCGTCAGATACGAGTGAAGGGCAATGTCCTGCAACCCCTCATTCGTGAGGTGATCCCTGTATTGCAGCCATTCCTCGAACTCCTCGTTCGTCGCTGTGATATCGACGGCCCTGGCTGCTGTTGCTGCTGTTGCCACTGAGGAATCTGAGAGGTCAAACGACGGACCATCAGTCTCAGGATTATCGGCATCCAGCATAAAGGTTGCGTGCGCATTATCCATTTGATTCTGGAAATGCCGAACACGCAACTTACGCAGCTGGTCAGGGTCCAGTGCCATCTCTGCCCCGCCCCCACTCTGGGGAGACATCTGAGGAGTATTAGGCAGGTTTCCCTGCTGAGGCGCCGTCATCGGGATAAGCTGATCGAAGTATCCCGTCTCCATCGGCGGCCTCACCTCCTCTGGCAGATTTCCCTGCTGCTGGGGCTGAGCTGTCTGCCGATCTAGCATCCTGGCTGTCATCTCCTCCACCGTGTTCCTCAACTCCCGCAGCTCTCTCGCTGCTTGCTCAGGAGTCTGAATGAAGGAGCCGGTCCACGGGAATGATGACGCTATGATGCCGGGTGCTCGGCAGATAGCACATGGTGGCTGCTGAGGATCTCCCTCGCGCTGATTTGCGACATGGCCCACCACATTTGAATTCCAGCACCCCTCATGGAATAAGTGATTACACCTCAAACGGTAAACACTTTCCCTGGGCTGGAATTCCTCGAGACATACCGCGCAGGTATCTTCCATCCCAGTGAAAACTTCCACATCTGCTGCTCTGGGACATACCCGCCGCTGTCTCTCCAAGACCGTCTCGGAGGGCATGAAGGCTGCTGGGGGATCCACTACTGGATCCAGCACCTCCGGCACCCTGGCAGCTGGCGCGGAGGCTGTAGGCGTCGCAGCGGGCGAGTTCCCTCGCAAGGGTGAGCCTCTGTTCCTCACAACCTCAAGCGCGGCTGCACGCGAATGATCACGTACGTTCTGCACGGCCTGTCTGCGCCTAAAGCATGCCGGTTGAGTGGTATGTCTGCCTGATGTAGTCAGGCACACCTCTACTGCCAGACGATATCGAATGGGCAGTGGGCTGGACAGCCACATCTGGCGTCGTCGGCGCAGGCATAAATGCCATGTGCGGATACATAGACTGATCACTACAGCGCACGTTAGTGAGGCTGTGAAACTGATCCGCCATTTCACGAACAAACTTGTTCGGGACTCTAGATCCATCAGGGTACAGTGGCGGATTCATGTGTGCTGGCGGTGGCCTCTGGCCCTGGGCCATGCTCGGGTGAGCATTAAAGGCGGGGATGAAGGCTCGTTGCCGAGCAGGATCCCTTGGATTGGGACCCTCAGGCTCCCAGGACCAGGCCGGCCTCCACCTCTGACCACTTGGGTGAGGCAGATTATGGCTCTGCACCTGCTGTACAGCGGCCGCCACTCTTGCACGGTAGTCATCAGGCACACCAGCGACTGTGGTTTGTCCAGTAAACGGTCGATGATGGCTTGGGGTGCCGGGCAGGTTTTCCTGCTGACTCGTTGGAGCGCCGGGCGGCATCATGTTCAGGAGAGCTGTACCATGCTCGGCCGTAGCCGCTGCGATCCTCTCCATGAGGGTGCCGTTCGTGGCAGGGCGGCCAGGAGTCCCGAACGGAGACTGCGCAGGTGGCGTAGCCATTGGGGTCATGCCCCTCGGTGTGTGCATGCTCTGCGAGGGGCTCCCATGCATCTGCTCAAATCGAGCAGGCTCTCCAAAGATTCGGCCGAACGTCTGCGGGTCTCCCTGCGGCTCAGGCATCTCAGCTCTGAGTCCATTTATAGGCAGGTTTCCCTGCATGGCCTGACGATTTCGCGTCGCCATGGCGGACATTGCTCCCTGGCCTGCGGCCCAGGGGTCCTGTTTATATAACCTATCCGCCAATTGCTCCACCTGTTCAGGGTTCAGAGCGGCCGCTATCTGGTCCAAGTCCGAGGTGCTGATGGCCTGCCAAGACACGGCGCTAGGCCCTTGGCTTGGGGCGCGGCTTGGAGCCGCGCTCCCGGCCTCACTCTCGGTGATCATGAAGATCTGGTGGACCTCAGGCTGGTTTCCCAGCATGGCGGGACTGTAGTGGTCCCCAACCTCCCTGTGGAGGTAGACCATGGGAGGGTCGACGCCCTCTTGGTCTCGGGACCACTGGTGTTTGACGCTGGCACTGCCAACGTCAGCCCACCTGCCAGGGGCCGACAGAACAGCGGGGGGGACACGCACCCAGCGATCCCCCAGGTACTCTGGATTGCGCCAGTGCTTCCCCGTGGCAAGGTCCTCTACATGGGAAATGTAGCACGGTTCGATGATACCGCTATTTCCCTCGGACAAAAGGACTCCGTTATCAGACCAACAGGACTTAATGCCATCTTGCATGGCCTTATGCCAATCTACGAAGATGATGATGTCGGAGTCTGGGTCCCACCCGCTGTTTACGGCACGACGGCGGACCGTCGGCACGAAGTGGATGCGCGACCGGCCTGTCCCCCGTTTCTTCGTGTTGTGCTCGGGTCTACAGGACAAGCCGTGCCACATAATGCCTTCGAAGGCATACCACCGAGTGCCATGCATGGCGACTTCGGGGCACGGGGCCGGTCTCCCGGCAGGTTGGTCGCACAGTACAATATAGTTGTACAGCGACCATGGAGCTTTCAATGTCCATGAATGCCCCTGAGAGGCGCGGATGAAGATCTCGGGCTCACCGGAGTCCCGCATTAACACCTTGAACTGAAGGCGCTGTTTTTCTTCTCCGTCTGGTTCACGGACATGAACCACTTCCATCATGATGGCTGCCAGTTGGTCAACCGTGCGAGCATATAGGTTCGCATTGATGAGTTTGGCCTCGTCATGTCTGGGATTATACCCGTCGTGTCTCGTTTTTCCTGTGTTCCACGGATAATCATTCACGAGCTCCACGAGGTTAACCCAACCATCATGATCATCGAAGGAAGCCAGGTCCCACACAGGGTTGCGTGGTTTTTCTGGCGCATGTCTGCATATCCTGCTGAGAGCTTTACTCAGCTGCTTGAGAGTGTGATTGGATCTAGGGACGATGTTTGCTTGCCTGCATTTCTTCATGAATGCCTCGTCCACCGAGCGTATCGGTGGGGGCTTCCGCAAAGCAAGTCTATCCCTGATCACACTCGGAGTCCCGCTGGTGAAGGGCGCGTCTCCTGGGTGGTGCAGCTGATCCACGGGCGGGTTTCCCCGCGCAGGAGCCTCTGTCACTGAAGAGGCTGCGGCTCCTGACGAGGAGGAAGCTGCAGCAGCAGCGCCCGGCGGGTTTCCCCGCGGTGATCCGCGACTGGCGCTACCCCTAATCGTCGGCACCCAGTTACCCCTAGACAGAGCACCTTTGTCGGACCTCTTGGAACGGGCCGCCACAGGCGAAGCTGGCGCAGGGGCATACCCGGTGCGCTCGAAAGCTGCCGCCCTTTTAGCAATGGAGCTGCTGCGACTAGGCGGGCGTCTCCGTTCCTCCACAGGGTCCTGAGGTTGCTGATTGGGCTCAGACGCTTGTGCGGGAGTTGCGCCAATCGGCGGTCTCGGAGTTGCAGAGCGAGGCGCCTCCATCTGCACGTCTGGCCCAGGATCTTGAGAGCGTGCTTTCGGTTTCACCTCCGAAGACGACTTCGGTGCCGGAGTTTCACTCTTAGCCTTCGAAAGTAGTGGGGGCGGGGGTTTCCTGGCCCCCTTCATGAAAATCTTGTTGGAATCCTCCAACATCTTGCGAGTTGCCTCGCGTGCGCGTTCGTCTGCTATCCGCATGCGCTCCTCGTCCTCCGCAACACGTTGGGCCTTCTGTTCATCCTTAGATGTCAGTTCTGGTTGTTGGGGCTGGCTAGAAACGCCGGGCGAGTTTCCTCGCATACCAGGAAGACTAAAAAGCGCGTATTTCTCTTCCTGGGTCATGGGCACCAGTCCTCCCCTTGGAACCGGGGTAGACTTCTCCTCTTCCTTTTTCGGATCCAAGTGGCCCAGGATCCCGAGACGACGATTCACTTCTGCGATTTCGTCCTGTGTCATCGGGATCAGCGGCGGATGGCCCTCTTTATGAGGGCTCAGACCTTCATTGTTTCCAGCAGGGCATCCCGGCCTGTGGTTCTGGAACGGCTGGGAACAAGGTCCGCAAACTGCTTGAGGCCTATGCAGCTTACGAGCCGCGATGATGTTTCGCAGCTGTGCCCGCGCTTCTTCAATTTCAGGGCGGCGGATGTTTGTTGCAAGCTGATAGCCTCCGCGGATGGCTTTACCCTCAGCGTCCCTATAGGCAGGGTTGCCCTTGCCGAAGGCCGAGTGTTCCCCTTTTCGGCGTCTTGGGTCATTATACGGAAGCAGCTGGCCCCCTCGCCTGAGAGCGTGTTCTTTCGGGCCAGCTTGCCTCCACTCACGAGGAAGCCGAGCCTGTGGGTGTGGCTCCCCTCTGACGCGCGCATGGGAACGAGACCTACCCGCGCTATCATCAGAAGAGGCCGCCGAAGCAGCCTGAGTGGTAGCCGGCGGAGGCGCCTGCGGAGGCTCCTGTGCGATCCCAGGTGGATCGGCCAATAGAGGCAGGTTTCCCTGCTGGCTGGAGCTCGGCTCAAATGGCGCTTGTGCCGATGGTGATGGTGCTTCAGGCTCGTCAGGATCAAAGTCAACCTCTTCCTCACCATTGACTTCCATCATGAAGACTGTAACTTCATCCTCATACCATCGCCTTCTTCTTCTTCTGATGTAGAACTACCAATGATGATGGCCATTGGCGCAGCCGGGACAGGCAGGTTTCCCTGCACAGCCGGCATCTGCGCGTCGCTCGGCTGTCCCGGGGTAGGCGGCACGGTTGTCAGTTCAGGCTCGTTGCCGAGCACAGGCTGCCCAGCAATGTTGCGCATGGCCGTGTTATTTGGCCATAGTCCCACCGCCTGGAGACCCCATCCTGGCGGAGGAAGAGCCTGACCGCGCATGGCGATGGCCCTTTCAAGAGCGTCGCGCCATCTCCCGCGGGAGTATATCACGTGTCTCTGCACGTCCTCAGGATGCACGCTGTCGATGAGGGTCAAAGCTGCCAACACTAACTCCGAGTCATCGCAGGCGTCGGTGTCCTGCAGCATCATGATGCCAGCTTCGATGCTTTCTTGACTCTCGGGATATGCGATGGTAAGTATCTCATGCATCCTCATGAGGGTTTGCAGCAGTGCACGTGGTCCGTACTCGCCTGGAGCAAGCGAACCAGGGGGTGCAAATGGGATCTCTGGTTCACCTGCAATGAAAGCTTGAACAAACGCTTGAGACTCCATATCTATAAGTTCCTCATTAGTTTGGGGATAGGTAGGCCTGTTTCCAGGCGGGAGTTCAGGTGGAGGTTGGAGGTTGCGTTCAACCTCGGAAGGCGAGGCCTCCACAGTGATGTCCTCGTCACTGCTTTCGTAGGTCATGATGTTGCCTGGGTTCCCGAACATCCAGTCGAAGAAAGACAACGGCTGGTTTTCCAGCGTACCGTGATCCACGGGAGTGAGCTCGTTGTTGCCAATAACGAACCGGCGGACGTACTCGAGGTAGTACGCGTACAATCCATGACCATACGCCTCGAGCTCGTCGACGTTGTTCATGCAACTGACCCAAGTGTAAAATATCTGTTCCATGGCGTCAAAATCCTGGAGGCTCAGATATTCGATGAATGGTTCACTTTAGCCAAAATGGACTTCGGTCGACCTGCCCTTTCCATTTCCCTTCGCTGGACAATCTCTCACAAGATGGTCGGTACTGTCTCACTCATGGCACTTAAGAACCTGGCCGTCTCTACCTCGCGGGTTTCCCCGCCTACCCTTGCCTTTTCCTGAGGTCTCTCTACGGCCCTGGCCACGGCCCTTTCCCCCGAAGAATATCTCATCATATTGTTCATCTGAGAGCCTCTGGAGGAATGCCGTGTTGCCTCGTCCGTTCAACCTCCGACGACCTCGTTTACCTTTACCTTTTCCCTTGAAGCTCCTCCGTATCCTCCTCCTAACACGACGCACTGGTTTTCGTGTGAACCTCCTCCACCTCCGTTTAGCCTGTTGAAATAACCAAAACAAATGTTCAGCACGCTGATTGTCATTATCCATATTCATAATATCTGACCAATCTAAAGCTTCAACACCGTCTGATGATATAGTATCTGTGTCGGTGCCGGAGTCGAAATCCTCGTCTTCCAAGTGGGTGGATACACCGTCGGTTAGGGGGTTTGATTCACCCCATAGAGAACGGTGTGGTTGTGGTTCTCTAGAAGGAGGGCTGGTTGCCCAGCTTGGTTGTGATCGATCTCCTGCTAGTAGAGCAGTGGATTCTCCAGGATCATCGGCCCATATGCTTGAGGGCCCGTTCCCAGGCTGGGCTTCAGTGGTCAAGGTAGTGTAGAAATTTCCACTACCAGATCCCCTTCCCCTTCCAAACACAGATCCTATATTACCAGGAGACCGTTCTGATAGGTGGCCTATCGAACGCATCCTCTCCAGCAGCTCATCATACTGTTGTTGAGTTCGGGGCATTTGATGATTGAGTGGCTGTAAGAGTTGCATGGCTCGCTGGTTGCCGACGCCTAAGGCGCGGAACAGGATCGTGGTTAATAACTGGAAGTTGGGAAGGTCGAATCCAACCGACTGTGCCTCAAGTCGGGCCATTTCGAATCGGGTTAGTGTGACATCGATTCGTTCTCCGTGAGGCACATGAAAGTCGATGAGCTGTGTGCCGGAAGTGAGCTGACGCTCATCTCCCAGGCGTTCGAACTTCATGCTTAGGAGGAACATGATTTAGGTCACTGGGTCGGTGTGGACCCCATCGATGTCAGCACCATAATTTATAATGTCAGGCGGTACCCTCATGGCGAGTGTCCTCGCTAGGCCACCCAGGCCGCGTTGTATAGCGGCCGCTTGGGCCTGTGGCGTCGTACGTCCGCTTGTGACGTTGAACCACGCGTTGACCTCATAAACGTACTCGCGGAAAGGTACGTTGCCTTGAGGGTCCCAATATGGGCCATGTGTTTGCCCATCGGTACTGTTGTCTCCACGACGCATGTGTCCGATTGCTGCCCCCAGCGCGAACCATATGATAGCGAAGATAACCAGCCCAAGGCTGTGTAGATAGGGGTGGTTATTAGGCGCGTTGCCGCGCTGGGGTAGCGCCTTGTCCAGTCTTCGAGGCGCTCTATCTGGCGGGTCTCCCCGCCCATGCTTCAGGTACTGCGCTTTTGGTTCGTTGCCGAGCGGTTGGTAGTAGCGCAATGGTGAAGCATATATGGTACCAATGTTGTTGTCTAGACGTCGTACCTCTCGTGTTGCTTCTTGCTCTTGGATAGATCCTCGTAAACGTACTGGGAGCGGTAGCGCAGGGTGGTAGGTGGTCACGAAGATCGTGCCGAAGAGTATGAGGCTAAGAAGAGCAAGAGCTGACCACACGAGAGTGCGGCCAGCTCCGCTACCAAGTCCAAAGTGAGCCTGGTAGGTCAAATAGTATCCGTCTCCATGGGAGGCGGATGAGCTCACATTGCATCCAATTCCATGTCGAAGGAATACGATATGGGGAGCGGATGGGTAGGATAGGATAAGATCAATGTAGTGATCTTTCCAACACATAGCGAACACTAAGGTAAGTGTCCGGGCAAATAGGGCGCGCGTGCCTTGAGCCAAAGGCAACGGCGCGCGAGCTATGCTCCCGATACTATAACATATCCCAAAGAGCTACCCTTAAAGTCATGCGAGGAGACGTCCCACGGGACGGGCCAGAGGACGCGACCGTGGACGCGCCAAGGGACGTGCGAAGGGACGTTCCAGGGGGCGCGCCAACGAACGCGCAGGGCAAGCGCTAGATGCAGAGCCGGGGAAAGCGCCGTGGGACGCGAAAGTGGACGTGCCAGCGGACTTGGCAGTGGACGGACAAGCCCAAGGGACACGCCAGGGAACGTGCCAAACGCCACGAGACGAGACAGGACACGCGCTGGGGGGCGGGTCGGGAGACGAGCCAAAGGACGTCCTGCGCGACGTGCCAGACGACGCGCTAGTAGACGCCCCAGGGGGCGCGCCAAGGGACGCGCCAAGGGAAGCGGCATGGGACGCGACAAAGGACGTACCACGAGACGCGCTTGGGACGTGCCGTGCCATGGGACGCGTTCCGGTGCGTGCCGCGCACGCGCCATGGGGCGCGAGAGTACACGTGCCAGGCGACGCGCCAAGGGACGTGCCAGGGGACATGCCAGGGGACGCGCCGCAGACGGGTCGGTGTCCGAACCCTGGAAAGTTTGGGCCGAGCACTGGAAATCCGAAAACGGGATTGAAAATCCCAAGCCTGGAAAGGGAAACCGAACCGTGGAGAGGGTGTCTGTAGCCCATCCCTGGAAAAGGGAAAGGCCCAACCCTGGAAGCCTTCGCCCGAGCATTGGACAGCCCGGCAAACGGAGGAAAAGGAGCAAGAAAAGGAGGATGAAAATGAGGAGGAATAGGAGAAATACAAGAAGAAGAAGAAGAGGCCAGCGCCCGGCACGGCGGATGACGGGGCCGCTCGGCGCGCCCCGCCGGCGCCGAGCGGCGGGCGCCCCGAGTATTAGAAAGCACGGCAGGAGCAGGAAGAGGAGAAGGAGGAGAAGGAGGAGGAGAAGAAGCACAAGGAAAACGAGGCCCTTTGCCTGGCTTGGCAAATGGCGCCAAACAAATAGATGGCTGCCGGTTGCTCGATACGCTCCGAAAGAACCCCAAATCACCGAATGGAATCGAACACAATGTGCACGCCTTCTCTTGGCAAACATCGCCCGACCTGGAACTTTGATTTCTGGCGGTTGCTGGTATGGTTCCAAGCTGACCAAAAATCACCAAATTAGGTCGGGCCACCTGCGCGCGCCACCTGTTTGCAGACAACGACCGACATAGAACGGTGATTTCTACCAGTTGCCCCGTTGCTTCCGAAGAAAGCCAACATCGCCTAAAGAGATCGAACCACCTGTGCGCGCCGCCTGTTCGCAGACAGTCACCGACCTAGAACCGTGAGTTCTGCCGGTTGCCCGGTGGACTCAGACCAGGCCCAAAATCACAAAATCAGAGCGAACCGTGTCACGCTGTGAGGGCGTAACAGAGAGAGAGAGAGAGAGGTAGGGAGGGAGGGAGAGAGAGAGAGAGCAAAAACAACACAAACAAAGAAAGAGAGAGAGAGAGAGATACAGAAATAACGAAAAAGAGAGAAGAGATAGAGAGAGAGAGAGAGAGACCGAGAGCGAGGGAGAGAGAGAGAGAGAGACAACACAAAGAGAGGAGGGGGTGACAGAGAGTGCTAGAGACAGATAAGAGATCATGAAAGACAGGGGGAGAGACAGAGAGAGAAAGATAATGAGAAAGGGAGAGAGGGAGACACACAATGAGAGACCGATAACAATGAAAACGTGGGACAGAGAAACCGACAGAAAGAGAGAGCGAGAGAGAGGAACAACAAACATGATAGCGGCAGGGAGCAGGAACCATACCAAACCAGATTGAAAGTCAGAAATGAAACATGAATTTACGTATTTATGCACAGGGGGACAGGGATCGAGAAACAAAGAGCGAGGGAAAGCTACCGCGAGACGCACACACACTCTTGTTTTAAGCCGGCGGCGTAGAGGAGCGTCAAGCGCGGTCGGCAGGTGTAGGTGCCAATTGTAAACGAACTTGGTCGAACGCGCCGAGATGAAAGAACCAGCCACGGCCATGCAGATTGGTGGTGAAGGACGAGAGGCGCTTCAAATCCAAAGCGCAGCGGGCAAAGAACCCGAGGAACATAAGCTCGACGCGGGCAGTTTGAAGCGAGAGCAGCAGTCTGGTGCGAATGGGAGCTTCAAAGAGACAACAACAAATGATCAACTAGAAAGCTGCCAGGCCAGCCGACCTGATGGCGGTGCATACACGCAGAGAAACTGCGCAACCACCACCGACCTTGCTGCGAGCAAGTCACGGATTGACAGACCGAACAACAAGGGCACACACACACACGCACACAGACGCATACGCACCGACACAGAGAGGCAGATAAGCAGAAGTGACACAGGCACACTAAGCAAACATATAGGCGAAGCGAGAACTGAGAGAGGGACAACCGAGAGAGAGGGAGAGAAAGAGAGATACACAAACGAAGGAGAGGGAACAAGAAGAACCAAGGAGAAGCCCTAATCTTGCGATTCCCCCGCGCGTCCCCAACGCCACACAAAGCCGACAACATCACCAAAGTAGGGCGGAGCGGTCGGAAAACCTGGCCCGCGGGCGGTGTAGAAAACACACACGCGCACTGACGATGACGCACCCGACACAGACAGACAATCAGGCAAGCAAAACAGAGAAACCTGCCAACAGACAGGCAAAGCGAACACGGAGACAGGAGGGAAGAGAGAGCGAGAGAGAGAGAGAGACATAACAAAAATCAACAACAAAAAAGGAGAGGGACAACGAACAACAAAAGGAGACCATACTTTGGTGATTTCTCCACGCGCCCCTCCCGCCACACAAAGCCGATGAAATCATCAAGCTCGAGCGGAACGGTCGGGAAACCTAGCACGCGGGGCACACTCGGCCGCGTAGACAACGACCATGAAACGCACACGCACACACAGACACACACACACACGCATATGCTGAAGCGCCCGACAAAGACAGAGAGGCAGGCAGGCACAAGGGAGGCAGGCTGACTAGACTGACAAGCAGGCAGAGCGAAAACGGAAAGGGGGAGAGAGAGAGAGAGAGACATAGAGAGAGAGAGAGAAGGAGAGAGAAAGAGAGAGAAAGAGGGAGAGACAGAATGAGAAAGAGAGAGATATGGAAAGAGAAAAACAAAACAACAAGGGGAAACGACCATGCAAAACAAATGGAAAGGCCCTAATCTGGTCACTTCCCCACGCGTTCTTCTCCCGCCACACAGAGCCGACGAAATCGCCAAACTAGGGCGGAGCGGTCAGAGAACCTGGCCCGCGGCCGGGGCCGCGTAGACAACGACCATGAGACGCACACCCACACACACACACACACGCACACACAAACGCGCACACACACACATACACACGCGCACACACACACACGCACACACACACACACACATACACACACACACACACACACGCACACGCACACGCACACGCAGACACGCGGACGCACCCGACACAGGCAAACAGGCAGGCAGGCAAAAGGGAGACAGGCAGACTAGATTGACAGACAAGCAAAGCCAAAACGGAGAGAGGGTCATTCAATAATCACTGCAAGCTCCAGGCCCCGAGCGAACTAGGTGAGGAACCGAACTCTAGACACCGACGCCTTGTTCGGCCCCGCACTGACATGCGCACAGGAAGGCGGATCCTAGTGTATACTGAATCCTGGTGTATACGTTTTTCGTTGTTTCCCCGGGAAAATGGGGAAACAAGTATACACCACACAACCCCGACGTCGTCCCCGACCAAAAGTCCTGGGATTGAGAAACAGTCCGCCACTGGTAATGTATAGGCTCCAGTTTCCGACTAGGGACTAAAGCGCAGGGATGACGGAAACGGCGACGATGTCCCTGCAAAGGCCCCGAAAACGGCCAGCGCCCGACAAGGAGCGCCCTTCCGCGCAGCCCCACGAGATCCAGAAGGGAGCCCTTGGGTCCGCTGTTAGGGCGGCCAAAACTGGCCCCAAAAACGACACGGCACAGCGGTACAGCACCACACTAGAAGACTAGCGTTCCGAGCCGACGGGCGGTGCAATGTGGGCGCAGACGGCCCAGCTCAGGAGTCGGGCACACGAGGCACCACAAAAAAACGAGAGAGGGGGGGGGAGACAAAGAGAGAGAGAGAGAAAGAGAAAGAGAGAGAGAGAGAGAATATATATATATAGAGAGAGAGAGAGAGAGAGAGAGAGAGAGAACAACAAAACGGAGAGGGAAGAAGAACGACACAGGGAGAGACCTTAATCTTGCGATTTCCCCACGCGCCCCCCCGTCACACAAAGCCGATGAACTCACCAAACTAGGGCTGAGCGGTCGGAATACCTGGCCCGCGAGGGCTCCAGCGGCCGCGTAGAAAACGCTCATGGGACGCCCGCGCACACACACACAAACACACACACACAAACACACACGCACACACACACACTTTTCCGTGGGCGGCGAGACAGAGTTGGTTGCACCAGCGAGGAGCTAGACGGGGTGGCGTAGACATCAACGACCATGAGACAACACGGACCAGCGACCGCACCAGCGACCGCACCAGCGACCGCACCAGCGGCCGCGTAGACAACGACCACGAAACGCACGCGCACACACACACACATACACACACACACACTCACGCACACACACACACACACTCACGCACACACACTCACGCACACGCACACATACGCTGCCGCACCCGATGCAGACAAACAGGCAGGCAGGCAAAACAAGAGACAGGCAGACTGGACTGACAGACAGGCAAAGCGAAAACGGAGAGAGGAGGGGGAGAGAGAAAGGGAGAGAGAGAGAGAGAGAGAAAAAAAAAAAAGAGAAAGAGAGATACAGAGAGAGGCTAAAAGGGGGGAGGACAACGAAAGAGAAACATAGGAGAGACACAAACTGGGTGATTTCCCCACGCGCCCCCCCCGCCGCCACACAAAGCCGACGAAATCACCGAACTAGGGTGGAGCGGTCGAAAAACCTGACCCGCTGGGCCCCGGCGGCCCCAGGCCGCAGCACGCACGTGGCACCCGGGGTCCCTTTAGTGGCGCTTCTTTGTCGGCGTTCCCAGGGAGGCCCCCGGGGCGGCGCAGAAGTTCCCAGAGGGCCTCGCGACGGTCCCAGGAGGCTCCCAGGCTGCCCCAGGCAGTTTCCTCCCCCCCTTTGCTCCTGCTTTTCCTGCTCCTGCTCCCACTGCTTCTCCCCCCATCCTCCTCCTCGTCTCCCCCCCCGGCTTCTTCCACAAACCCTCGCGCCATTGCAACACACCGCCCTCTCATGATGAACCCCACCCGAGCCGAACACCAGGCACTCGAAGAACCCTCCGAAACATCACTCCAGCCGCGGACATCCCACCCAACACGCTTCCCATGGAACTACCCCAGCACACCTTTCCGCTTCCGTTTCCAATGCTCGGCCGTTCCGTTTCCAATGCTCGGCCGGTGGAACAGCCTGTCCAAGGTTGGGAGGCAGCCTCTCCAGGGTTGGCGGGTGCTCAGGCTTCCAGGGTTGGGACCTCGTTCCCCGGGTTGGGAGTTTGACCCCGCAGACATGCCAGGGGACGCGCAAGGCGCAAGCCAGGGGACGTGCCAAGGGACGCGTCAGGGGACGGGCCACAGAACTTGCCACGGAACGTGCCAGTGGGAGATCCACCCTGCTTTGCATGTCTTCTCCGTCGAATCCGCTCTCGCAAGCCTCGATCCCTTGCATGAATCCGCGCTTCTAGGAGCCACGCTAGATCCGCTGCCCCTGGGCCACGGCCCCTCTGAAATTACGCTGCGTCCGCGCGCCCGGGGTCAAGCTCCCTTGTAAATTGCGCTGGGTCCGCGCTCTCTGGGCCCTGGGCCACAATTAGGCCGGCCATGTCCTCCTACAGGCGGACGTTGCAAGAAATGTGAACAATGGTAACAACAAAACGCATACATACAAAACGAATGAACGCCACCATACTATCGTTTGATAATTCTTGAGAATACCTCCTGCAGAAGGACATGCACGACGGAAGGCCACAATCCAATGCAAATGACGCCGAGCCCTCCATCCCACAAAAGATGTTCACGCTCTCGCCTTGCCGGTCGGGCCCAAGAGGCTTCCAGAACAGCTTCAAGGCGACCCCAAGACGGGCCCCAAGAGGGGCCTGAGACAGCCCAAAAGGCCCCAAGGACGGCTCCAAGACGGCCCCAAAGATGCCCCAAGAGGGCTCAGAGAGCACCCCAGGGCGGCCACCGAGGTCCCCAAGAGGCCCCAAGAAACCGCGAAGAGGCACTAGGGCACATCCGAGAGGCCCCCCAAGAGGCCCCAGGAAAGCCCTCCCGAGGCCAAAGAGAGCCCCGAGAGGCCCACAAGAGGCCTCCTCCTCAGCAGCTGAGAAGCACAAAAATGATTCCCCTCGCCCCGCCCCCTCTCGAGGCAACGTAAACGGTAAACAGCTCAGGGGGGGGGGGGGGGAAACATGAACCTGGGATCGGCGACACAGCACCGATGCACCGGCGATGGACACCCGAGAGCGAATCCGCTCGCTCCTGGATGGGGTGGGGCTATCGGGCCCTTATCGGCGATGCATGGGCGATGGGGGGCCGATGCATTCCCCCCTTTGTCTACTCCCCTCCCCCCCAGTCGGAAGAAGCAGGTGGAAACATGAAGTAGGAAGGCGGATGAAGTAGATTGGGCTCGGGCCCGCCCAAAGAATAACAAGAAACAGCAAACACATACCGACTATTGAAGTAGGTAGGCGCTTGAAGCAGATAGGGATCTGGAAATTCAAGAAGACTTACGTTCAACGACCGGCGTGCAACGTTGCCCCTGACCCTTGCCGCTGGCGACGCCGCTCCCAAGCGCACGAAGGCGCTCTGCGGGAACTGCGCTCTCGACGGCCACCCGAAGATGGCCCCCGACATCCGACGGTGTGCTCTCTTCCAATACGGAGCCCCGAAGGTCGCGACCCCTCATCCTCGGGGCCAACATTTTGCCCCAGATCAATGTTCGAGGACAGTGGGCCCCCCAAACTGGCCCCCAAACGTTGCCCCCTCTCCAGGGTCCCTTCCGCCTCTCTCCTTCTTTCCCCCCTCCTCGTCCGACGTGACTCCCTCCTCCTCCCCGCGCTGCTGCTGCTGTTGCTGCTAATGTTCAGCACCAGCGACCCACAGCAGACTTTGGCGCAAAGGCGAGCAGATCTTAAAGCAAGCTCGTGGCCTGCAACTGTCACTAGCGTCAAGCGGTTACAAGAAAGTCTTGCTGAACCCTTCCTGCCGCGTTACTTGAGACCTTGTCCGCCCCGACTCTTCCTCCCCATGGAGGACTGTGCTTGCGCTCCCCAAGGCCACCGCCGCCTGCGGCTGCGACTGCGGCTGCATCTCTTGCGGCGACGGGCCGGCGTCTGCAGCCACTCGCTCTGCCAGCGGCCCCAGCGCATGCACCGCCCACTGCGGGGGGGAAGGGGGGGAGGGGGGGCAAGGGGCGACTTCCTCCTCCTCCTCCTCCTCCTTTTCCTCCTCCTCCTCCCCCTCCTCACCCTGTTGCTCCTCTCTTCCCCCTTCTCCTCCATCCCTGCTCCTGAAGAAGAACTCCTCGCTGTCGCACCCCCAGGCGTGTCTGTAGGGCGAGTCGGGCGGTTCGCTTGAAATCCCCTCACCACAGTGGTCTTTAAAGGGTGAAAAAACGCTTCGCGGATGGAGAGCGGTTCGTGTTCACTTGCCCTGGCGACGCGCGCATTTTTCAATCGTGCAACAGTTTCGACGGGTCTTCTGGTCGACGTCTCTGGATGTGTGCTGCGGCACGATGTAGGATGGTCAAGACGCCATGATCAAGTTGGTTCGCGGTGTTTAAATACCAGGAACTCCGGTTTGAACCGATTTAGGACTGTCAGGGCGCAAAAATCACGCTGATTCGCGGCGTTGAATTCCAAAGAACGGCGTCTTGGCTTGATTGAGGATTATCAAACGGCTGCCTTCCAAGGGCGTATTTCCCGCGACGCAACTAGATTCTTAGAAGGACATCTGAAGAGCAAACTTGGAAGGAAGGTTTATTGCGACATCGTTGATGCGTGTTGGGTTTACACTGGTCCTCCTCCTCCTCCTCCACCTCCCTCTCGTCGTCTTCATCCTCCTCCTTTCCTTCCTCGTCTTCCTCGTCCTGTTCGTCCTCGTCGTCCTCGTCCTCCTCACCCTCCTCCTCCTGCAGTAAACACTTAGGCTCACAATGTCTGCTCCTGGGACCTTGAACACCGTGGCACAAAAAGGATACCGCTACTCCGAGGCTCGACCATCGACTGTTGTTGCAAACTGAGTCGAGCTTGGCGCTGCTCGGGCCAGCAGGCTCTTAACCCTGCGCGGGCGATAATAATCACCGGGGGATTAATGAAGTTCGGGGTTCTGGCGGGGATGATAACAGATTTTCCCGGGGATGGGGATAATGATGATGACGGCGACGACGATGATGATGGTGATCCTGGGCGCCCGGCACATGGTTCACTCGAGAGATCTCGAGGCCCGTGGCTGTGCGACTTACAAGCAAGCGCCCGGCGCAAGGCGGACTCGATAGATCTCGAGGCTAGCGGCTATACAACTTGCCAGCGAGCGCTCGGCACAAGGCTGACTCGAGAGATCTCGAGGCTCGCGGCTATACAACTTGCCAGCAGGCGCTCGGCACAAGGCTGTCTCAATAGACCTCGAGGCTCGCGCCTGCATTTTGCCAGCGCCAGAGAGGTCCTTGGCCGATGTGGCCGAGAAACCTCTCTTGCGCTGGACTTCGAACCGCTTTCCCGTGCAAGCGCGGCATCCTGTGGAGCCGCCCTTGCATGGGAGACACTTGGCGCAAAGCTGGGCGGCGGAGCTTGCCTCCTCGAGGGTGGCGCGTTTCGGCTCGGCCGCCGTGGGGTCTTTGCAGGTGCTGGACTTGTGATTGGCCTTGGCCTTGGCATTGGCCTTGGCCGTCGCCAAGTCGTTGTCGCTGGCCTCCATTGAGCTCGTTGGCCCACTCGTCGCCGCGGAAGCACATCGTGTTCAGCGAGGCGGGAGATTGGCGGCCCTCGCCTCGGATCTCGCGCAGGGCGCGCTCGATCCAGCGACTCATCCACGGGCCGCGGCTCCAACCGTCTGCTCGGCACGTTGCGCGGATCGGTGCTGGGCAGCTCTCGCCAGGGCCAATGGCGTCGAGCTAGCGGGGGGTCGTCGCGGCGGTCTTGGGAGGCCGCTTTCGGGCCCTGCCCGCGATTTCCGAAGAGGAGGGCGGGGTTCACTTAGTTTGGCCGCTCCCGAACAAAGTGAACCCTACCTCCCCCCTTCAGAAATCGCGGGGTGCAGGCGTGAATTCGCACGTGGCCCTTTTTGGGCCGGCTTGGCGTTCTCGGACGGCTGATCGAAGGCGTCGCGGTACTCCGCCGCGACGTCCCTTCCGATCCTCGAAACCTCGACGGGAATTGCTACATGTGCCCCCTGCCCAGGGTGCCTCCAGGATTCGCTCCAAAACGGAGCGGAACACTGGGGGCACATTGGGGGGGGGGGAATTGTAGCAACCGCCGACCTCGAGGTACGTGTAGTGCGCAGGCGCCTCGGAGTGCAGGCAGACCAGCACGCGCTGGGCCTCGTCGACCCTCTCGGCCCAGCGTTTCTGCCCCTCGAGCTGCTGGGCGGCGGGCGCGTCCTCGCCCTGGCCCACTCGAGCCCAGGCGACGGCCGCCGCGGGCTCGACCGCCAAACGGTTTTCGGAGGCGCCCGCGCACTCCTCGATCTCGCCCAGCAACGCGCGCACTGTGCCCGGCTCGAGGGCGTCGCCCTTTGACGATCTGCTCGCAATTCATGATCGCGCACTCCATGGCGAGCTCGGTGCCGCGAGCCTGTTTGGTCTGGCGCCAGTCGAGTTTGCGCGGCTTGGGGAACTTGTAGTCCTGTTCGATCGTGGCCTGTGGCGCTCGGGATTCGCAGACACTCGTTAGCTTCCGCCTGCTTCCGCTTCGTGTTGCTTCCGCCTGCTTCTGCCAATTGTCCGCCAACTTCAGCCGCTTCCGCCGTCGTTTCCGCCGTTTCCGCCAACTTCCGCTTGCTTCCGCCACCCCAGCCGGGGGCAGGCGGAAGCTGACGAGTGCCCGTGACCCTCCCAGCCTCGCCGCTCTCGATCTGAAGATCGCCGCGGTCTCCACCTCGAGGACGCGCAGGCGGCGCTCGTCCTCGGTGCCCAGGACTCGCCAGACGTCCCGCACTCTGCCGCGCCTGCCCTCGTGGACGCCCTCCTCGGTGACGCGCGCCACCTTGCTGTGCCAGGGGGGTTCCTGGCACACCTCGAGGCCTCTTGTTCGGGAGGGACTCGATGATTACGGTTGGAAGTTTTCAACAACGTCCCCTGCAACCAGATAGCGTGTCCGCGTCGCTGGGCGGGAGGCTCGGGAGAAGCTCGGGAAGTGGATCGCGTGTGGCGCCGAAGCGTGGTGGGCCAGATCCGGCGGCGCGACACGCTAGGCCAAGGCCCCCGACCGCAGGGGCGAGACATCGCCTGCGACGGACCCCTCCTCCCCTTCACCCCTCAACAGGGGAGGGCGAGGCGCGCTCGACTCTCTCGCGCGCGCGCCGGGTTTCGGAACCGTCGGGCGGCCATCCAGGGGGAGAGCGAGGCGCGCTCTCGCGCGCGCCGGGGTCAGGGACCGTCGGGCAGCCGCCCAGGCCGCCGTCGCAGGGGCAGCGCGACAGTGCCCTCCGCAGTGCCCTGGAAGGGCCCCGCGGCCCCGGGGGGAGTCGACACATGGGCTCGGCCTCCGCCCGCTGTGTGCAGACGGGGTCCTCGGGTGCTCGGAGAGTTGACTCTCCCAAGGGGCGTACGTTTCAGTATCTCTTTGCTCTCTGAACCCCCCTCCCCCATCTCGACGAGCAGCAGAGAAACTATGGAAGAGAGAGAAGTACGCAGCAGTGCGAAGATGCTGCATGGTTGCCCCCCGTCCCGTGCTATTGGTCTGCTTCTTGTGTCACATGCTCACTCACAACCCACAAGTGTTCGTGAGTGTCGAGTGTGCCTGTTCTTCGACTGTGACCCACGCACCACGCGCTCATCGTCCTTGAGGTCGTGTAGGAACTCGCCGCGAGGGCTCCTCCCCGGCCTGTTGTCGGCTCGCCCTCACCCACGCCCCATAGCACATGGTGCGGTTTCTTCTGCGGCCGGCGCGCGCGGGTTCCGCTTACCTGACTTGACTTGCTCCGCCTCGACCCTGCGCGTGAGGCCGCGACTGACAAAAAGTGCGTGTTGTGTGTGTGTTGTGCGTGTTGTGGGTTGTGACGTGTGTTGCGTGTTGTGTGTTGTGTGCTGTGTGTTGTGTGCTGTGTCCTGTGTGCTTTGTGCTTTGTGTTGTGTGCTGTTTCCTGTGTGCTTTGTGCTGTGTGTGGCGTGTGGCGTGTGGCGTGTGGCGTGTGGCGGATGGCGTGTGGCGTGTGGCGGATGGCGTGTGGCGTGTGGCGTGTGGCGTGTGGCGTGTGGCGTATGGCGTGTGGCGTGTGGCGTGTGACGTCGGGCGTGTGGCGGGTGGCGTGTAGCGTCCGGCGTGTGGCGTGTGGAGCATAATGCGTGGGGCGTGGGGCGTGGCGCGTGGGGCGCGGGTCGTTGGGCGTGGGGCGTGGGTCGTGGCGCGTGCGGCGTGGGGCGTGGGGCGTGGGGCGTCGGGTGGGGCGTGGGGCGTGGGTCGTGGCGCGTGGGGCGTGGGGCGTGGGGCGTGAGGCGTGTGGCATGTGGCGTGTGGCGTGGGGCGTGTGGCGTGTGGCGTGTGGCGTGTGGCGTGCGGAGCGTGATGCGTGGGAAGTGGGGCGTGGGGCGTGGGGCGTGGCGCGTGGGGCGCGGGTCGTTGGGCGGGGGCGTGGGGCGTGGGGCGTGGCGAGTGGGGCGTGGCGCGTTGAGCGTTGGGCGTGGGGCGTGGGGCGTGGGTCGTGGCGCGTGGGGCGTGGGGCGTGGGGCGTGGGTCGTGGCGCGTGGGGCGTGGGGCGTGGGCGTGTGCGTGATTGGCGTGGGGGTCGACCGCGCACTCGCGTGTGCGCGTGTGCGCGTGGGCGTGTGCGTGATTGGCGTGGGGGTCGTGCGCAAATTCGCGTGTGCGCGTGTGCGCATGTGCGCGTGTGCGCGTGTGCGCGGGTGCGCGCGTGTGCGCGTGTGCGCGTGTGCGCGTGGGCGCGTGTGCGCGTGTGCGCGTGGGCGCGTGGGCGCGTGTGCGCGTGTGCGCGTGTGCGCGTGTGCGCGTGTGCGCGTGTGCGCGTGTGCGCGTGTGCGCGTGTGCTCGCGTGCGCGTGTGCGCGGGTGCGCGGGTGCGCGGGTGCCCGTGTGCGCGTGTGCCCGTGTGCGCGTGTGCGCGTGTGCGCGTGTGCGCGTGTGCGCGTGTGCGCGTGTGCGCGTGTGCGCGTGTGCGTGTGCGCGTGTGCGCGTGTGCGCGTTTGCGTGTGCGCGTGTGCCCGTGTGCGCGTGTGCGCGTGTGCGCGTGTGCGCGTGTGCGCGTGTGCGCGTGTGCGCGCGAGTGCGCGCGTGCGTGCGTGCGCGTGTGCTCGTGTGTGTGTGTATGCGGTTGCGTGTGCGTGTGTGTTTCTGTGTGCCTGCGTGTGCGTGTGCGCCTGAGTGTGCGTGTGCGTGTGCGCGTGCGTGTGCGTGTGCGTGCGCACGTGCGTGTGTGTGTGTGCGCGCGCGTGTATGTGTGTGTGTGCCTGTGTGTGTGCGCGTGTACGTGTGCATGTGCGTGTGCGTGTGTGTGTGTGTGTGTGTGCGTGTGTGTGTGTGTGTGCGTGCGTGTGCGTGTGCGTGTGTGTGCGTGTGTGTGTGTGGTGGTGCGTGTGCGTGTGCGTGTGCGTGTGCGTGTGCGTGTGCGTGTGCGTGCGCGTGCGGGTGCGGGTGCGTGTGCGTGTGTGTGCGTGTGCGTGTGTGTGTGTGGGTGTGTGGGTGTGTGTGTGTGCGTGTGCGTGTGCCTGTGTGTATTTGTGTGTGGTATGTGTGTGCGTGTGCGTGTGCGTGTGCGGGTGCGGGTGCGGGTGTGTGGTGTGTGGGTGTGTGGGTGTGTGTGCGTGTGCCTGTGTGTATGTTTGTGTGTGCGTGTGTGTCTGTGTGCCTGTGTGTGGTATATGTGTGTGGTGGTGTGTGTGTGTGGTGTGTGGTGTGTGTGCGCCCTCTGTTAAGGCTTGAGCCCCACCCCCCCGAAGCGCTCCTGTCACAGGGGGTCTCCGTGCAGCCGCGGGCCCCACCGGCGGGGCGGCGGCGGCGCGGGGGCGGCGGCCATCCCACGGCCCAGCAGGGGGCTGGAACGGCGAGGGCTCGCTGCAGGGAGGGGGAGGGAGGGAATGAGGGAGGGAGGGAGGGGGGATAGTTGCGCCCGCTCCACATCTGACATTCTACACACCTGCATCTAGTTGAAAACGATTTAAGCTAAGATATTGCACTTCACTCGAAGCTGCGTCTTAAACAATAGTTTAGGTCCAAAACTACCGCGCTTCTGCGAAAAAGGAATATTCCAAGTGGACGCTCGGGATCCAGTCCAGATTCCTGACTTTCCGAGGAAAAAACTGGAGTCGATGAAAATTGAAGTTTTTTCTTGAGATTTATGTTGGGTTTATCCTTGTCAACCCATCCCTTCCCATTGCGCTGGTGGTTGCTCTCTCCGCGGACGCATGTCATAGCGGACCTGCAACTCCAAACAACAAGGTCCTGGCCAAAGACCAAACCATGTGCAGCTATGAATACCTCGTTGTGGGTACCGCTTTCGGTGGAGCTCGGTATGGGGCCACGAGGCGTGTGACGGATGTGCCGACATGGGCGCGTGGACACATGCGGGCCATGCCACTGCGGCGGAGCTCCCTGTAGTTCCACGAAGTGTGCGACGAGCGTGCCGAAGTGTGTCAGGAACTGCATGCGCCCCCCCCCTCCCCGCCTGAAAGCTGTGATGGGGCTCCTCATGGTGGCACGAAATGTGTGAGAGGTGTTCCGACATGGGTAAAAACCGCATGTGACACCCCCTCCTGGGGGCTTCGGTAAAGCTCCCTGCTAAGCCACGAGACGTGTGAGGGGTCTGCCAAAATGGAGAACAAACACATGTGGCCCCTCCTCTGCCCTCCCTCATCCCTGCTGTCTCCGCGGCCGCCATGTCTTTCTGCGCCTCTTCTCTTACACCAGGGCAGCTGAATAGCCAGCGCCCCCGACTACTGCAGCGCCCGCGCGGATTACCCATGCCGAGCTGCGATACAAAGAATGTGAAACCCCCCTCCTTGGGGCTTCGGTGGAGGAGCTTTCTGTGGAGCCACGACGTGTGAGGGGTGTGCCGAAATGAATAAGGACCTCATGGGACCCTCCCCGCCCTCCTGGGGGCTTCGGTGGAGCTCCCTGTGGTGGGGCCATGAAACGTGTGAGGGATGTGCCACACTGGGTAACAGCCGCGTGCGAAACCCCTTCCTGGGGCTTCGGTGGAGCTCCCTGCTTGGCCACGGCAAATGTGAGCGGTGTGCCAACATGGATGGCGTGCGAAACCCCCCATCCTGGGGGCTTCGGTAGAGCTCCCTGTTGCACCACGAAGCGTGTGAGGGATGTGCCAAAACGGCTAACAAGCATATGCGACCCCCCCCTTCGGGGGGCGGCTTCGGTGGAGCCTGTGGGGCCACAGAACGTGTGAGGGGTGTGGTGAAATTGGCAAGAGCATCATTCGACCCCCTCCCATCTTGTGGTCTTTGGTGGGGCTCCATGTAAAGCCACGAACCGTATTAGGGTGTGTGCCAATGGTGACGAAGATGACGATGTCGACGATGGAGAAACGGTGGTGTGGTGGTGATGATGGTGCCGATACTGTTGCTGATAATGATGGTGGTGATGATGAGGGCGATGGTGACGATACGATACGAATGATGCTGATGATGGTGATGATGACGACGTCGATGACGACGATACTGATGATGGTGATGATGATCGTAAATGATGATGATGATGATGATGATGATGTTGGTGGTGATGATGACGCTGATGCTAATGAAGCTGATGGTGGCGGTGGTGATAATAATAATGTGCGTGGTAATGATAATTATGGTGACGATGGTGACGCAGATCAAGATGATAGTGGTGGTAACAAATATGATGACGGTGCTCATGGTGATGATAGTGGTGGTGATGCTGGTGATGATGATGCTGATGGTGGTAATGATGCTGACCATTGTACTGATGGTAGTTATGATGATGAGGATGATGGTTATGGTGATGATGGTGTTTTAGTTGGTAGTGATGATGGTGACTATGCTGATGATGATGGTGATGATGACAATGATGATGATGATGATGATGATGATGATGATGATGATGATGATGATGGTGGTGATGGTGGTGGTGGAGGTGATGATGATGCTGTTGATGATGCCGACAACGATAATGATGCCGACGTCGATGACGATGCTGATGGTGATGAAGCTGAAGCTGATGATGATGCTGCTGATGATGATGATGGTAGTGGTGCTGGTGCCAGTGCCGGTAATGATGATGCTGATGGTGCGGATGATGGTGATGGTGGTGATGATGCTGATGATGGTGATGCCGATGATAATGGTGATGAAGATGGTGATGCTGATGGCGATGACGCTGACGATAATGATAGTGATGGGGACATGCGGAGAGCAGAGGCAGAGATGGGAGCAGGGAGGAAGGCGGAGAGGAGAGGATGGGTGAGGACGCGGGGCGCTGTCTCTTCAAAACGAGTATCCAACACCACATGATAGTTGAGGAAAAGACATTGGTGGAGGTGGCGAATGAGCAGGAGGACGAGCCGGAGGAAGGAGAGGCTGAGGAAAGAGGAGGACGAGGGGGAACCGCAGCGGCAATAGGAGCAGACGTGGGAGAAGCGGAAGGAGCATGATGACCAGGGGTAGGCAGTGAATGGGGAAAGCAACAGGACGACAACGATGTGGAGGCACTCGGATCCAGAAAAAACGCCCGCGCTGTTGCGAGAGCGCCACTCTGAACGACGGGAGCAAAGAATCGACCAGTGAATGAGGCCAACGCTGCAGCGGGAACACCATTCCGAGAAACTGAAAACGCGATGATTGGAAACAAACATCGGAATTAACAAATCATGTAATCCTGTGAAAAAAATTGCGGAACGAGCGGGACATCTTCAACACAGACTCATGGGAGAAGGGAGAACCGTATTCCTATTACTGTTCCCAGATCTGCAAAGATATTGCTTGTTCAATCTGGGCGTGTTTCTCGATGTCGGCCTCCAGGCCACGTCCTGGGCAACGGCACCATCAAACATTTATCTGGGACGAAAAGCAACCCAGGGAAGGGGTCGGGCTCGTGGGGCCGCGCACTGAGAAAAATAAAAAACGCATCGTCGGATGCATGGGGTACGGAGGGGGGGAGGAGGAGAGGAGGAGAGAGAAGAGGAGACAGGGCAGAAGAGGGAGGAATCTTCCTCCTCCCCGCTGGAAAAAAAACACCGCAGCATACCAGATGTGGGCAGACCGAAAGAGAAGTTGTGATTGTTTGGGGCGTCACGGAGCGACAGAGGAATAGCGGAAGAGGGAGGATGGAGGCGGAGGGAGGGAGAGAGGAGGGAGGGAGGATGGGTGGAGGAGGGAGTGAGTGGGGAGGGCAGGATCAACCAGCATCGAATCGGGAAAACGGATCGCATTGGCATGTGAGTCGCATCTGGCTGCATCGGCACAGAGTCGAAGTCGAATCGGATCGGCCGCGCCAGCATGTACACCAGCTCCATTGAAGCGTCGGGCGGCATCGGATCGTCGGAACACCCGAATCGAATCGGATCAAGCTGACCAGAGCCGACGTAAAATCGGACTGGTCGGATCGAGATGGACCCTGCCTGGCGTCTAACATGTTATCCTCCGCGCCTCCCCCTCTTGTCTCTTTCTCGGTCTCCGCCCACCCGACGCCAATAAGTGCCTTTTTGCTCCCGTGCCTCAGCATGGTTGGGTTTGGATTTGGTACCCTAGCAGGCTCAGGCCCGCGAGACTAGATCATCCTACGCTCCCTGAGGCATCTCCATATACCTTCTGTCTAAATGTCATTATAGCGTCTGGCCTCCTCGTGCCATATTTCAGCGGGCCTCGAGCCTGCACCCGACAGCGATGACGGCATATAACTACAGGCTCAGGAGAGCGAGGATGGGCTAGATCGCCAGTCCCGACCCCACAAGCCTGGCACATGCATATGTAATGATTTCTTGTTTCTCGCGCTGCAGGATCGGCCATGGCAGGAAATCCGGCCGCGCCTGTGGAAAATATTGCCTTCCTCAGTGCGCTCCGTGGCTTGCAGTTCCTTCAACGTCACCAACATCGCAATCACTAGATTCGCAGCACTCTTCGTGTTGCCACCTCGCTTGTCCAGGCCACTGCCTTGGAAAGGCCCACTGGCTCAAGAAGCTGGCGTATGATCGACCATGTGCTCTTCAAAACGTGCCGGCTCGTTACCCATGGAGAACCAGGCCAGGCCATTGCGTATCTTGCCTAATCCCAGATCTGGTACAATGATTGAACATATGGCTTGCGGCTTGAAAATCAGCCGACCCTAGATGGGCGCCACCTCGAGGTTCAAAGAGCACTGTGAGGGAATGTCCCAAGACAACGGCACACCAGCCGAGCGTACAAAATCGAAGCTCTTGCAGAGCACCGCCCTTTCGAAGTTCCTGTCTGTCCCATCGCACGCGGTGCAAATGCAACGTATACACGATACGACACTGCGGCCATCGGTATATTGCGCCCCGTAGCCTAAACTTGATTTGGGCCCTCCCAGCAGGGACAAAGCTCGTAGCCGAGGTTTTCCCCCAAACAGTGTACCCAGTCATCGAGGGCGAGAAGCAGCTCTACTTGGCGCCCAGGTTGGAGCGTAATCAGAGCATGCGCCGAGCTACCTTTGCTTCTCGCAAGCAGTGCAGGCGCGGCAACAGTGGGCCCCTTAAACAGCCCTCTGGGCTATAAAACTCTCCAAACAATCGGCGACTGCCGCGCGACTGATCAATGCTGTGGTACCAGTCCTCCACATAACCAACTCTGTTCAAGCGCGCTGCCCGTAACACTGTTCGACGCAATTTAGGAGAAGACGGAAGAGGAGGAGGAGGAGGAGGAAAGCAGGATAAGTAGGAGGAGAAGGATGAGGGGAAGGAAGAGCGAGGGAAACCTGTTGGGCTGGCGACACGGTTTTGCCTCCGACCTGAGCCATGGAGGCGTCAAACCGCGAACGCTGCCACAACGACAACACGGCGATGGGCAGAGAAGCTAACCACACCACACAGCCATCAACCGCCCTCTCAGAGAGGAAAGAGGCAGGGGAAGGACGAATGGAGATAGAGGGAGAGAGAAAAGGAGAGCGACGAGCTAGTGCGTGCGCAAACCAGCTTCCAGCCGGTGATCGCAAAAGGACCCCCACAAACACACTGGAGGGTCAGGTGCTGTGGTTTCGGCAGGGTGCGCACCGCGATGCCTGCCCAATGCCCGAACCCTGCCAAGCAGGGGGGCGGGGGAGGCCAGGGCGTGCACAGACCGTGGGCCGGGCGGCTCCAACAAACTCCGACGGGGGAGGGGGCATGAGCAGGGAAGGGTCCCGCGGGAGGGGTAGGGAGGGGTCCCAGTCAGGGAAGGGCCCCGCGGGAAGGGCACCGCGGGGCATGGTAACGGGTGCCGCCCAGGTTGCCGGAGAGGCGCGCGCCCGCTTCGGGGACGCTGCAGATCGGTCGGCCTTTCCTGGTCGGGCCCTGCGACGCGAGGCGCAGAGCGCATGCCAACCCTGGAGATCCGCGCCAGGACCCCACAACCATGCACAAGGCTGCACGTGCGCGAGTCGAGGCCGCTCACCGTCTTGCCGCCCGTCTTGGCCCACGGAGCTGATGGTGGATCAGTGGTCGTGATGGTGGCGATCGTGATTTTGGGAGTCCCAGCCTGTCCGCTGGAAACTCGTTCTCCACGACGATGCCAGCTACGACGCAGACTCCGACACGTTAGTGCGGGCATCACAATTACCTTCACTGCCAGCACGGCGCGAACACCAGAGCATGCGCCGACAGGTGTATCCCGCCACCGTCACCCTACCCACGCCCTTCGGATAGTGTGAGAGAGTATTGATTTTATTCAGAAACAGGTGCTCCGTCGGATGCAGTGGTCGGTCGAGAGTGTTGATTAGTGACAAACTTGGGTTGGAAAATTACCATGCTCACAAGCCTCACGTGTACACCACACGGCTACAGCGTTTCTCCGGCAGCATCTCCCGGCAACGCCAGGCCGCATACTATGTCTCGGCTGAGCACACCACGCAAATACTTGGCAGGCGTCCCGAGCATTATACACACATTGCCTCCCATGGCCCCCGCAGCATTGTGACATTCCCGAACATCCGCGTCCAGAAGTTGTTGTTTCCCCCTCCGCAAAGCAATCGATCACCTCCAACGCCACCACTGCATGACACCGCAGCGAAGCTGCGCCACAGCGTGAGTTGATGACAGCATGACGGCCGCTGAACTGCCGAATCGACGAGCCCGTGCGTACAATAACACAGGCGAGGAGGAGAGGAGGAGGGGCGGGGGAAGACCAGAAGCAAAAGCAGTGAGAAAACTCGCGCGTGCGTGGGCCAGTGACGGCACCCGTGCGAACATCCGCGTCCAGAACAGGTGGTGAAACCCACCCCGCGGATCTTCACGCGCACGTTCTTCGGAACAGGAAAGATGACCTCTATGATTCCAGAACGTCGCAACAACTCCGATGAAGGCCCTTTGAGTTTATGACTTCAGTCGTAAATAATTTAAAACTCCTTCTCAACCAGTGATAGGCATTGACAGTATTAACGCGCACGTTCTTCACTCAACTCGCAAGAAAGATGCCGCCGCTGCGGCACTTTGGCAGCTAGCCCCCCTCCCCAAGAGAAGGACGAGAGAGGGAGGCGGAGGAGCGGCAGCAGCAGCAAGCGGACGAGCGGTTGGGAGAAAAAACTGGGGGGAGGGGGAGATGAGGGAGGAGGAGGAGGAGGAGGAGGAGGAAGACAAGGAGGAGGAGGAGGAGGAGGAGGAGGAGGAGGAGGAGGAGGAGGAGGAGGAGGAGGAGGAGGAGGGGGAGGAGGAGGGGGGGAGGAGGACCACTGATTGCCCAAGCCAGGGCAACTGAACATCCGGACGAAGAGAGCATGGGGAGGGGGATGAGGGAGGAAGGGGCTGCAAGCGACATGGAGGGCGGTCAGCGGAAGGGACGAGAGAGGGAGGGAGGGGAGGGGAGGGGCCCAGGGGCGTCCAGCGCCAGTCCAAAAAATCAGCGCGGGCTCCCGAGAAGCCTGGGCTACACCGACAGGAGATACCCGCAGACATCCACATCCACCACCCCTCGAAGGGCCTTCGAGATCCCAGGGCGCGCCTGTGAAACAGTGGACCTATGTATACATATGCCTATATGGCCAACCTTCGGGAAATAAGGAGGTTCACGAGGGGAGGAACCAACGACTCACTCGACCGACCTCGCCACCGAAATCCCGATCCATATCACGAGCGGTCCCACTACCGATGTCATCATCGATCTCACTATCGATATCACTAGCGATTTGACTATCACTATCGCTATCGACCTCGCTATCACTCCCACTGTCGACCGCATGATCGATCTCACGATCGATCTCACAATCGGTACCACTCGAACCATTTCACTATCGACCATACTATCGAGTTCGCGGCCAACCGCACTATCAATCTCACGATAGATATCTCCATCGGTCTCACCATCGCTCTCACTATCGACCTCACGATCGTCTCACTCGATCGATCTCACGATCAAACCCACTAGCGGAATCACTGGCGATTTAGGTATAGACCTCGGCATCACTCTCATGATCGGTCGCACGACCGATCGCACTATCGATCTCACGCTCGATCCCACAATCAAGCTCACGATCGGTCTTACAATAGTTCTCACCATCGATCTCACAATCGACCCCACTATCGGTTTCACTGTCGATCCCACGATCGATCTCACTATCGCTCTCACTATGGAACTCTCACTCGATCTCGCTATCGATCTCACAATCGATCTCACTACGGGACTCCGATAGGACACCGACGGGGCACTGACGGGACACCGACGCATCACCGACGGGACACCGACGGGACACCGGCGGGACACCCGCGGGATTCCCCCGGCCACCGCTGGACAACACGCGGGGGCGGTCTTTTGGCCCGGCGGCGCCCTAGCCAGAGGAGGAAGGTTGTAGATATTATGGGAATGGTGATATCCATTCCCAAATCCAACTCGGCTGCGGAGGGCAAGACCCCTCTCATCAACCATAATCTGTCCAGGCCCGCGGGGGGGGGGCGCGCGCTCACTTCAATGCGCGCGCCCCGACGGCGCCACCTCGCGAGCGGCCTTCGGGCCCCCGCCGCTCACTCTTCTCATCGCCTTCTCCTCGCCAGTTTATGGCGCACCGTCAACCGCAGCTGCGCTCTTGGAGCGGGGCGAAGCGCGGTTTCGCATGCGCGGGCGTCGTCGACGCCTGGCCCTGCCTGTCCTCGAACTGCTTCCGCTCCTTCACTTCCTTCAGGTTATGTTTGCCCTGGCCCTTGCCAGTGACGTACTTCGTTTTCTTATCTTTCTTCTTCGCGTAGCAGCTGCCGCACTTGACGCCGACCCTAGCGCCCAGCATGAAAGCGAACAACAGGATGGCCACCGCGAGGTGGATCCAATAGTCGTCGATCCAGTCGTGCATGACGATAGCCGTCTTCGGGCTGATCACCTCGGCGTCGTATCGCCTCGGCGTTGCGCCCGCTGGCCTCCGTAGTCAACGTCGCCCCCTGGCCCAGCAGCTTGGCCAGCAAGCTCCGCTTTGCCCAGCTCGCAATCGCGGGTGTCACGGCGCAGGCCTCGAGCTCCTTGTGGTTGTCCATCCCCTCTCAAACCACGATGTCCGCTAGCTCTCGCAGGTGCCCCAATCGCGCCGCAGGGCGTTCCTTCGCGCCCGCGTCGGTCACGTTCTTGTCGCCGCCCTCTTCGCGCGCGTTCAGTCCGCGCATCTTGCGCACCTGCTGGGCCCGCAGGGCCCGCGCGTCGAGGTGCTTCGCCTTCCCGACGGGGCGCCCTCGCATTTGATCATCGCCTTCGCTGCGCTGCTGTGGATCGACTGCTCCCTCGTGACCTCGTTGCAAAGCCACTCCAGCACGCGTTTGCTTGCCGCCCATGCCGCGCCGAAGGCGCTCCGTAGGAGCTCCGCCTCCCCCGATGATGCGGCCTGCGCTCCATGCCGCCTAGCGAACGCTGCGAACTGCACTCCGTCCAATTTCTTGTTTCCGCATGTCATCGCCGTTCGCGTGGTCTCGCGCGTCGCGAAGTCCGCGCCTGCGTCCGTGCCCAGCTTGAGCGATAGCCCCCAGCTTGCTCGCTCTCGGTGTCTTCATCAGCGCGCCGTAAGTCTTGCTTCCCTTCAGGTACCGCGCTAGCTTTACCAAGCGTCGCCAGTCGTCCTCCGTCGGCTGGCGCAGGCTCCTGGTCAGGAGCTGCGCGTCTCGTTGGACGCCCGCTCTGGCAAGTGAACTGCATTGCGCAATCCCGACGCCGCTGCGAAACGTTGCCACCTCCATCTCGTCCAGGTTGGGGCTCCAGGGCGGTTCCTGCTCGGCCAGGCCGGGGGCAATTGCTGGATTTGCCTTCCCCATGCCCGCGACGAAAAAAGTTCTCGATGTGCCTGGCGCTCGGCCTCGGCATCGCGTCGCCGTTCGTCTGCCTCAACCTGTCCCGCCCCAAGTGAGAGCTGCGCCCCTGCCTGATCGCGCCCGCCGCCGTCAAGTCGAACACCTCGCGCGCCCCCCTGATGACCCCGCCCAGGTACCAGATGGGCCCCTCGCCGCGGAAGTCGCCAATGCGCACCTCAAGCACGACAGCCTTCGCACGGCGTTAGTGCAACAGCGGGAAGCGCTTCGCATCAGTCGAGCCCATCTCCTGCCAGCGTCTTCGCCGCTTTGTCAGACCAGCCAGCGCCTGCCACGCGCTGTCCCGGCAACATCTTGTTCAGCTCCGAAACGATGTGCGTCGGCCTTCCCAGCTCCGCCAGGATGGCGAGGCGCCCCGCTGGCGGCTCCGCGCAGGCCTTCTCCGCATGGTCCGCATGGCAGCACGCCTTCGCGCAGTCCGCTATGAACGCGCCGTGGTTCTCCTCCTCGATGCCAAAGAAGTCCACCAGCCTGCTCGTCTGCCCCGACGAGCTCGCAGCGAACGCGTCGCCCCGCTGCCCCATCCACTTGAACTCCTGGGCCACGCCCCCCCCCCCCCCCTGCGCGCTCCACCTTGCACTTGGGTCCGCCGCAATCTGCGCGCCGCGCCGCCGTTCCAGTCGAACTCATGCGTCCGCGTCTTCGCTTGAAACCAACGAATCGGCCCCTCGCGGCGCCGTCCTTCAAGTTGCCCTGCTTCAGGTCCAGCTTGACGTCCTTCTCGAGCTTCTCCCGCAGGAGTTCGCGATCGTCGATTCGCCGTCCGTCTTCAGGCCCAGCGCCGTCAGGTGCATGCCCCCGATGAACCCGCACGCGCTCATCACGAGGTACTCCGTCGCGATCTTCGTCGGCACGGAGGCCGCGTTGAACGTCGGCGTGCCCCGATCTGCCATCGCCAAAATCGTCGCGAAGATACCCGCCGCTGGAGGCTCCTCGTCGCCGGCGTCCGCCCATGCAGTCGCCGTTCGACTCCAGGTAGCAAGCCTCCAGCGCCAACGGCGCCTTGCCCGTGTCCTTCCGGTCGAAGGTCAGCGTCTCGCGCGGCTCCGTCGCCTCGCTGCCTCGCGCCCATCTGCTCGAGCAAGGCGCAGAGGCTCGAGCGCCGCTCGCTCTGCGTGCGCGGGCTCGGAGGGGCCGGCAACCATCCGCGGCGCTGTGGTCGGCGCCCCCTGGGCGATCGCTTCGCGCCCCCTCTCCAGCTCCTTCATCTTCGCCTGGCGCGCGTTGATTCTCCTCTCCACGTCGCACGGCCTCGTCCGGGGCTGCTAGATCGGCCGCCCAAGCTCGCGCAGCCTCGATCGCATGTCCTCGACGCCGCTGTCGGGGTGAGGTACCCGGCCCCATGCCGTCAGGTTGCAGCACGGGATGCTCGCGTTCGCTCTCGCCGCGAAACCCCATCGCCTCCTTCGAGCTCTGGGGGGTCGTCGCGTCGAAGCCCGGCGCGTTGCTCCTTCTCGCGAGCGGGGCGCCTTCGATGCGACCCCCGCCTGGGCACGCGCGCGGCCCAGTCCTGGAGCTCGGCCAGAACTCCGCGCCCCTGTCCATCACCGCGATCGGCGAAAGGGCGGGCTCGGGGGCGCTGCAGCCGAGCCTGAAGCTTGACTTCAGCAGCTTGGTCTCGTCCTTGTCGTCGTTCATCGCCATGGGGGCCGTCGTGATCCTGTCCGCCTTTCGGGCTCCTGCGGGCACCCAGCAGTCTCGGCCCGCCGTCGCTCTTCTGCTCGCGGCCCCCGCCGAACGAGGTAGGCCCGACGTGGCAGTCGCTCGCCGAGTCCAGGGTGGTGAACGTCGCGGACCCTTGCCCTCGCCCGTCGCGCAGCAGCCGTTCTCTCCCGTCTCGGCGCGCACCGCGGCGCAGTAGAGCTGGTCGCCATCGCAGCGCTCGCGCGCGTAGTCATCATCTAACTCGACATTCGCAATTGCATTCGGTGCCTCGGCGCCCTCCTGTTCAATAACTGCGCCTCTGTTTGCCGGCCCGTCCGATTCGCTGTCTGCGGCCCGCCGTCTTGCGGTCCGCCCTGCGGCTGTAGTCGCACTGGCCCGCGATCTCTGCTTTTACCCTTTCCCTTGCTTGCGTCTGTCCAGCGGCCTCTGCCAGCTCTAGCCCCCCCCCCCCCCCCCAGCCTTGCAGCGTTGCCTATGCCGCCACTGTCGCGCCAGAAGCAATCTTTCGACGCGCGATTGGGCGGGTTCGCCGCTGACCTGGCATCCGTCTGCACATGTCGCCCCTGGCGTCCGTCTGGGCCGACCGCAGCATGGTCTGGACCTCCTCGGGCGCATGGGTCATGGTCGCGGTCGTCTTCGCGCTCTGCGCGCCCTCCCGCGGCGCGCTCGCGCCGCGAGATCAGCTCGCCCCGCGAGATGTGCACCTCCGTGAAGCGCCCCTTGCCCTCGCACTCCTTCTCTACCAGAGCGGGGTCACAATCTGCCGGGCCATCTGGCCGTGTTCCTTCAACCGTGGGCGATGCTCGTGGTAGATCCGCCCCATCGCCTCGAAACCGTAGCCGCGCGCACAGCTTCACTAAGCTTTGCGCCGTGGCCCTCGTCGTGCTCGCCAGCACGTGGCACGAGCTGCGATCGACTCACTGCCCTTGCTCGCCGAGCGCGTCTGCGCCCATCTCATCAGCAGCAGCGTCTCGCGCACGCCCCAGGCCTGCCGCCCATCCGAGCAGCCCGCAGTACGACTCGAACGGGAGGATGCCATCCTCGAAATCCTGGCGCTTGTCGCTCAAGGTTGGCACCTTGCCAACTCCACGCGCGTCGAACAACTGAGGTCCGACCAGCTGCTCGCCCGCCACGTTGCCGCGCAGATTCCGCGACCCCCCTCGCCCGAGGGTCTCTCCCTGGGAGGATCGTTACCACAGACCTGTCACCATGTAGATATGACGGAGGTGATACGATCCCTTTGCTGAGCCAACTTTGCCGCGGAGGGAAAGACACCTCTCATCAATCATTATCAGTCCAGGCCCGCGGGAAGGGCCGCGCATTCACTCACATGTGCAAAAGTGCACTTCTCTCGCCCGCCCACGCAGCTTCGCCTCGTCCGCACGCACGACACGAACACAAAAACCGAAATCAAATTTCTGGTCGGGGGGTCTCCGTTTCACCGCGATCCCACCCCCCACCTCCAATGCACCGGAGGTTGGGGGGTGAGTCCGACGTGAAACGGAGACCCCCCTACCAGGAAATCGATTTCGGTTTCGGGTCCGTGTCGTGCGTGCCGTGCGTGCGCGCGTGCGGGCGAGGCGAAGCTGCGTGGGCGGGCGAGAGGAAATCCTCCTGTGGCTGGGCCGCGGCCGAACCAAATGATTCTCCTCCGGCGGCCGGTGGCGCACTGTGTCCTGCCGGTGTCCCACTGGTGTCCAAAAAGCCTCCCGTGGCTGGGCCGCGGCCGGACCAAATGATTCTCCTCCGGCGGCCAGTGGCCCGCGGTGTCCCGCCGGTGTCCCGCTTGTGTTCCGAAAGCCTCCTGTGGCTGGGCCGCGGCCAGACCAAATGATTCTCCTCTGGCGGCCAGTGGCGCGCGGTGTCCCGCCGGTATCCCGCTGGTGTCCCGAAATCCTCCTGAGGCTGGGCCGCGGCCGGCAGTCACTGTGGCACCGCAGCACGCACGTTGCGCTGAGGTGAGGTTCGCGCGATTGATAAGCGCACGCGGGGACAGCGCTGCACGACAATGTCGAGTGCGCTTCGCCAACATCGCCACATCACATCACGCTCACGTGCACAATCACACTACTCACTGGACTCCGCCCCACAGGCATCGTCAGAACAACAATCACCACTTTTGCCCATTACTGCCCCCCACAATCTCCGTATCACCCGCCCGCAGGGTGGTCGTATAGGATACGACCACCCTTCGGGTGATAAGAAGGTTGTGCGGGGGGGAGAGGGGGGGAACCAACAACTGACTCAATCGATATCACTACCGGTCTCACTGAACGGGACACCACGGGACACTCGTCGATCTCACTATCGATCTCACTATCGATCTCACTCAACGGGACAACACGGGGCACCACGGACTACCACGGGACACCACGGGACACCGCGGGACACCTCTCGATTTCACGATCGGTCCCACAATCGATCACACTATCGATGTCGCCCAACGGAACACCATAGGACACCACGGGACACCTCGGGACACAACATCGATCTCACGATCGATATCCCTATCGATCTCACTATCGATATCACTCCACGGGACACCACAGGACACCTGTCGATCTCACTACCGGTCTCATTATCTCACTATCGATTTCACTTTTTGGGGCACCACGGGACACCACGGGACACCTCGGGGCACCACATCGATCTCAGTATCGATCTCACGATTGATCTCACTATCGATCTCACTCAACGTGACACCACGGGACACCACGGGACACAGGACACCTCAGGACACCACGGGTCACCACGGGACACTGGATGGACGGTTGGACGGGGGAGAATCATTTGTTTTGCCTTCGTCCGATCGGAAGTTGAGGGGTGAGATCGCACTGCAACGGAGACACCCAACCGGGAAATCGTTTCGTTTCGTTCGTGTCGTGCGTGCGGGCGAGGCGAAGCTGCGTGGGCGCGCGAGAAGAATGAACCCGCCGTTGCTAGGGCGACGTCAAGACACATGATTATCCCCCGTCCGTCCGTCCGGCGGTGTCCCGCGGTGTCCCGTGGTGTCCCGTAGTGTCCTATGGTGTCCCGTGGTGTCCGCCGTTGCTAGGGCGAACTCAAGACAAATGATTCTCCCCCGTCCGTCCGTCCGTCCGTCTGGCGGTGGCCCTAGCGGTGTCCCGCGGTATCACGTGGTGTCCCGTGGGGTCCTTTGGTGTCCGCCGTTGCTAGGGCGAAGTCAAGACAAATGATTTTCCCCCGTCCCCCGTCCGTCCGTCCGCCCAGCGGTGGCTCGCGGTGTCCCACGGTGTCCCGTGGTGTCCCGTCGTGTCCCGGGGGTTGGGGTGAGATCGCAGTGCAGTGGAACGGAGAGCCGCCCCTACACTTGGAAATCGGTTTCGGTGTCGTGTTCGTGACGTGCGTGCGGGCGAGACGAAGCTGCGTGGGCGCGCGAAAAGAATGATGCCGCCGTGGCTAGGAGTTGTCAAAGCGGTTGGTTGTCCGCCCCCTCCCCCCCCAAAAAAAAGCGCGTGGTGGCCGTGGGGGTCCCGTCGGTGACGCGAGGTGCCCCGTCGGTGGTGCGGGGTGTCCCGACGGTGGCTCCAGGTGTCCCGCCGTGGTGTCTCGATAGTAGCTCGTGAGATCAGTTGTGAGATCGATAATGAATAGATCGAGATCGTGAGATCCATCGTGAGATCGAGAAATCGATAGTGAGATCGATTGCGAGAACGATAACAACTGATCTTTGGCTGGTGATGTCCCGCCGTGGCTGAGGGTCCCCATCGTGGTGTTCCGATGGTGTCTCGTGAGATCTCTTATCTATTCGATAATGAGATCTCTTATGAGATGGCTATTGAGATCGATCGTGAGATCGATCGTGAGATCAGTAGTGCGATCGATATCGAGAGCGATTGTGAGATCGAGGGTGAGATCGACCTTGAAGTTCGCGAGATCGACGGCGCCATCTCACCGCCATCACAGTCATCGCAATTGTTGTTAGTGGGTTTTCCTTCCCCCCCCCAACCTCCTTACCACCCGAGGGGTGGTCGTAGAGTTGTTGTTCTTCACCTCGGGTTTGTTCTTGCATTCAAGGGGTTCTCTACTGAAGTAACGATCCGTACCTATCCTCCGGTCCCGACCTGGTCCGCTTGTGGCAGCCGCCCGTCGCAGCCGCCGTCGCCGCTGGCAACTGGACCCGGGTGCCGCTCCAGCCAGCTGGTGGCCGCCCGTCGCAGCCCGTCGTTGCCGTCGCCGTTGGGCCAGTGCCAGTCCAGGCGGCTTGTGGCCGCCCGTCGCCCCCCGCCCATCGCCGCCACCCGTGCAATGCGAATGCAATCGCATTGCATTGCAATCGCATTGCATTGCAATCGTCTTGTAATCGCATTGCGTTGCTTTGCATTGCGTTGCGCCGCTTTGCATCTGTCTGCATTGCTTTGAATGGCATTGCAGTAATTCGCAAGGCTTTGCATGGCTCTGAATTGCTTTGCATTGCTTTGGACAGATTTGCATTGACTTGCATCCCGTTGCATTGCTTTGCATTGCTTTTCATCGCATTGCACGGCAATGTATTGCTTTCCATTGTTTCGCAGTGGTTCGCATTGCTCTTTGCATGTATTTGCACTGTGTTGCATCGCTGTGAGTTGCTATGCATTGTTGTGTGTTGGTGTGCATTGCTTTGCCTTGGAATGCGTTGCATTGCTTTGCATTGCTTTGCATTGTCTTGGATTGATTTGCATCGCCTTGCATTGCCTTGCATTGCCTTGCATTGCCTTGAATTGCCTTGCACTGCTTTGCATTGCCTTGAATTGCGCTGCAGTGTTTCGCATTGCTGTGCATTGTTTGCATTGATTTGCATTGCGTTGCGTTGCGTAGCCTTAGTTTGCATAGCTTCGCATTGCTTTGCACCACACAGATTGCACCACATGGATTGCACCACCTAGACTGCAGCACACGGACCGCACCAGTTAGATTGCACCGCATACATTGCAATCAAGAACTGTTTGGGGCCGACGCTAGCTAACATACACTATGTACTTACATGTGTTTATAGATCGATACATATTTACAAACATACATACAAATGTGTGTATGTATGCTCTGGAGGTGGACGATGGTAGACGAGGAGCCCCGACAGCAAGCGGCGTCCAAAATCAACAGCGGTCGCTGCTGGGCAGGCAGTTTCTCTCCCAATTGGTCAACGCCCGCGACGGCAACGACGACGACTCCTGGCCAACATGGACAAGACTTGCTGTCCTTCTTCGTCCCCAGGTTTCCCGTACCAATTTCGATCGCAATGATGGAGAACACTCCTCGAGAGGTCCTCGAGAACCCAAGGCACGACTCTCAAGCGGTGGATCTAGATATACCCTGACGGTGGACGACACACACCCTGACCCTGTCCAGACATTGGACTTCGTGATTTGTTCCCTTCGTGCCTCCCTAAAAAGCTCTTCATCCAGGATCGCTTTTGACGGCCCTGGGGCCCAGCCAATGCCCCTCGAGGCCAATAACTGCCAAAACCCTGCCGTCGCAGTTTCCCCACGACGCCAGGATGTCAGGATGGAGACCGGACAAGACCTGCGGTCCTTCTTCGCCCCGACCTTTCCGTACACATTGCGATTGTGCCGATGGAGACAACTGGCGGTCCCGAGACGGTGCGGTGGCAGACTCTGACTTCACAGCTCCGGCCGCCACCGCACGGTTTTGGGTTTTGGGACCCTGGAGGCCCCAGCCGCCTGAGACGTCCTTCGAAAACGACCCAAGCCCCACAGCCGTGCGGCCATCCCGAATCCCCTCTGACTCACCACACGACGTGGTCACCACACCGTTTGAGGGCCCCCCGCGGTAGTCCGCGAGGTTCGGGGCCGCGCGGCCGACAACGTTGGGAAGCAATTTCTGAGAGGTCTTCGTGGGACCGCTTGGAGACCATTGGGCACCGATTGAGGAGCCATAGGACAGGACCGCGCCAGAAAAAAAATATTTATTGAAGGGGTCATTGAACTGGGCCCCCGCCGCGCAAGGCCAGGCCGCTGTCGCGCCAAGTTTCCTTGCTGAGCGGCGGCCCCACCAAAGTGGTCATGTTGAACCGGATTGTACACGGCGTGGTCACCACACCGTCTGATCGGCGGGAAGTTAGAAGGGGTGGGCAGTTTTCCAGAAGGCTCGGAAGTCCCCCGGCCTTTTGACAAATTCTGCAAGCGTTCCCCAGAGACACAAGAAACTTCTCAAGGCCGGAGGGCTTCTGACAAGTCCCGCCGCTTTCTGACAAAGGACCCCTCCTTCTCACTTTCCACACTCGCTCGCCGCCGACCTGAGGGCCCTGCGGCCCAACCCTCGCCGCCACAGCGCGGCGGGGGCAGGGGCCCTGGCGCGCACCGGGGGGGCCCGCGTTCCCCAGCGCGCGGGTTCCGCGGCTGTCTCTGCGCGGCGCGGCGGGGGGGGTGCAGGGCTCGGAGGCGCCCCGGGGAGGCCCATGATCTGCGGCAACTCCCTGGGGCCTCCCAGATAGGGTTCAGGTAGACCCATCGTGCTACCACGTGGACTGCCCGATACGGAACGAATGTACTTTTCAGGCCACGGCGAGCCTCGGCCACGGATGGGCCCCAAAACCCAAATCTGGGGGACGGCCACACAATCAGGGCCCCCTCTTGAGCCCAAAGTGGGATATGTTTCAGCGTGCTTGCGCCGTGGACGGGTTCGGAAGCGCACCACTGAGACCCACGTTTCCTGGCAACTCAAGAGAGCCTCCCTTGTCATTTTGCGGGCTCCTGCGAATCGACGATGACCGACGCCCATCGACTCTGATCGACGCTAGCAGACGTGAGATCGGCGCTCATCGGCGCTCAGTCGGCGCTGTCCCGTCGATTGCGAGACGCTCGCCCACGCTAGTGCACTCTGAAGACGGAGTTGCGAGGACATACGAGGCTCCCAGTGTTTAGCTACCGAACCCATGGCAGAAAGGGCTCCGCGCAAAATCGGGTCAGGCGAAAAGGGGCGCTGGCAAAAAGGTGTGTTACGGTGGCGGAAATTCCGTTGACCGGCACAAACATAAAGGAACAATCATTCGCAAGCATACAATTATCAGCGGCAACGCCGCGCCTGGGCCGCACGCCGCGCCATGGCGTCTCGCCCGCGCCGCTCGGCCTCCGCCCTATCGGCGAAGCCAGCCGCCGCTACCACGGCGGCACCGCGGGGCAGCCCAGCGCCGAAGGCCACCTGCTCCGAGTCCGTCTCCGCTGCGGCGCCCGCAACCCCGACAGGCCTCATGCCCGCCGAAACAGGCTGCGGCACTGGCGGTTGTGGGGCCAGCAGCGGCCGCAGCCGCGCGCACAGGCGGCCCAGGAACACGATCCCAGCCAAGGCCCGCCTGCACGTTCCTCGGCGCAGTAGCCCAGCGTACCCTCGCTTCCTCGGGCGGCACAGCCAATGCACCGACAGGTACCTTCGCGTAGCCCTTGTTCGACACGATGGCGACATTAGACAAGGAACCATTGGATAAGGAATCCAAGGTCTGAAAAAACTGGTGGAACACCAACCAGAGGGTTGGCCCTGGATATCACCGCCGCCCTCATCAGACAAGGAGTTCTCCAGGGTCTGAAGCCTCCTGGGCACGTTCCTTAACGCGAGCCCCGCCAACCCGCTGGTTTTCACCCCTGGCGCCCCCCAGCGCAGGGGGCACCGACGCATCGAGGAAACGAACCGCCGGCGGGGCCGAGACCAGCTGCGCGCAGCACGTCTTTGTACCCCACCCCCCTTTTCCCGACCCCCCTCCTTTCGCCCGACGGGGAGTATCGGGCCAGATGCGACGCCTCTCCCGGGAACCCCGCGGCTCCACAAAATTCCCCCCCCAAAAAAAACGTCGACGGGAGCCCTTTCCATTGCATCCCTTCCCCGCGGGAACTCCCGGGGAAGTCCCAGGGAAGTCCCGCGTCAGATGCGACGCCTCTCCCGGGAATCGGGCGGCTGCACAGAACTCCAGAAAAGACGTCGATGGGATCTCCCCCCCTTTCCCCCCCTCCCGGGGGCCGCATTTTTTGGGCGGGGGTGCGAGCTTAAAACGCCACTCTGGGGCACCCGAAGCCTCCAAATCTACGCTCCGCGGCCTCCCAAATGCCCAAGGTGCCGAACCTAGCTTCAAAACAGCGAGCGAAGCCTGGAAGACGCCTCAGGAGGGCTCCAAGACGACCCCGAATTGTCCTGATAGGCAACCAGCGTCGTCGTTAGCATCGTCAACATCCTCGCCATTGTTGTCCTCCTCCTCCTCCTCGTGATCGCCGCGCTCTACTCGCCCCTGCCCTTCCTTCGTGTCACCCACCCACCCATCCACCTGTGCGTGCGAACCTGCTCGCCTCGCCTTCCCCCTATTCATTCCCCCCCCTGTGTTCCTACTCCTCCGCGTCCTCCTCTTCCTCCTGCCCCCCCCCCCTCATCATCCCCCCCGTGCCCCGCGCCCCCCCCGACCTCAGGGTCGGTGGCGCCGGCCGCAAGGCCTTCGCAATGCGCGAGCTGCGGGGCGCCGGGTGCCTCGCGCGGGGAGGTCGCCTGCCTCGTCGAACTCGTCCGCAAGGTAATAGCTGAGGCGCGTCGGATGGTGGCCGGACCCGTCCAGACACCAGTTGCAGATCTGAGTCGGTTCGGTCTCGTCTTCCCGGTACTGGATCGGATGACAACATCGGGTCACGCCGTCGTCTAGGACGTCGCCGCTCCAGACCTCGCATCCGAGACTGGGGCGAGCAGTCCACGGACACTTCTTGGATGCCATCGGCACCGGGGAGGCAGGAAAACGCCCCCCCATCTAGGATACGTCTCTCGGCCGCGGCCAGGATGAAACCGCCTTGGAATTTGCCAGCTCGTCGCGCTGCCCAAGCGCCGCCGCGAAAAGTCACGAACACCTGATCACGCAAAGGTCGGCAGGCGATCCGGATCTCTGCCAGCCCGCCGGCGGTTCGGACTATCTTGCCGATTTTATGCAACGTGGCGCAGTTCGCCTCGTTCAAATAGGTTGCTGCAACGCTTGCGTCGGCTGCAATGGGGCCCGCCCGTTGGCTGGTTAGGTATTGTAGGCCGACAGTCGCTGCTCGACAGGCGGTCATGCCCGCGGGCGGCAGTTCGCCCGCCAGCTTCCCTACGAGCGGCTTCTGCCAGCCCTCGATCATGGTGACCTTCCTGGCGGCTGTCTGGAAAGACTGCTGGATTGCGCCATCGGCGAGCCGGTTGATCTCGACCCTCGTCTGCATGAACTTCTCGGCCCCCCATGAGTCCCAGCCCCAATGGCCCCTGAACTCCGCGAGCCCCCGGGAGGCGAGGGCGCTGCTCGAGTCGGCGCCAGTGCTCGCGTCGTCGACATGGGCAAGGGCAATGCCCGCAATCCCCTGGCTGCCGCACAGGATCCACAGGCGCGGCCCCAGCCCCATGGCCGCCCAGCCTGCGGCCGACGCGTTGGGCGAGATCTCGTCGAACCACTCCTTCGGGACATCGCGCTGACCGTAGGCCTTCTGGAGCAGGATCATCACCTCGCCCTCCTTCAGGCCCATGGCCTCCCCGAGCTCCATGGCGGGCCCCGCGAGTGCACCTGCCCTTCAAGAGCCCGAACTCGAGATTGGCGCGCACCTGCACAGCCAAGTTTCGCCCGCGGACGGAGATCGCAAGACTCGCCGTCGCCGCGGCCCCCAGACGATGGCCCTAGCAACCCAAGAGCACGAACCTGGCCATGGCGGCGCCATCGCTCTTGACGGGCAGGCACCAGCGCATCTTCATAGGCGTCTTGCCTGTCTCGCGTAGGGTTCGTTCGGTGACCTCGCCGGCCGGCCAGATCGAAGTCCGCTGTCCCTTCGCCTCACGGAAGCGCCAGCGCAGCCCCGAGCCCGCGTTGCGCAGCTGCACATCGGGGCCCTCGCGCAAGGCGGCCGCGGCCCACGCGGCAGGACCCCTCAATGAATGCCTGCTACTCCTCGTCTGCATTTCCACGGGGAGGTCGAGGGACACCGCGTAAACGCACTCGTCGTCAGTCACGCTGGCGAGCGCACTGCCCGGGCTGTCTGCCCCTTCCCCCGCTGAAAAAAAAAGACTCGCGCCTAGTCCGATTGCCCTTTGGCAACTCGAGCCCGGTGTCATCGTTGGCCCGCTTGACCCCCTTCAAGCTCTGACGGACGCACATGGGAACTTCGTCCAAGCGGACGCATCGGCCCCCGACTGACTTCGGAGCGGGCGATGGCGGGGTCGAAGCGGGTCTCTGAGAAGGCCGCCCCTGCTGTGCTGCAGTCTCCTGTGAGAGAGCCGTGGCGTCCCTGGAGGGCCCTCAGGCTCCGTCTCATCCAACAGGCTCTTGACTTGGGGTGCCGGTTGGGCACGTAGGTAGGTCGGAGGGAGCTGACGCAGCGTCTGCAGGAGACTCGGGTGGGGGGCCGATAGAGGATCGCGGTCCTCGACTCCACGTTGGGGCCCACCTCAGTCGGGGCCCTGACCCACCGGGGTCACGTTGCGTAGCTTGTCGATCACTGCCGCGGTCCTGCTCGACAGAAGACGCGCGGTGTAGGCGTCTATCTCGTGGAAGGTGGCCTAGGCCTCGGAGGCCGCCCTCAGCTGCTGCGGATTGGCCTCCGCAGGATGTGACCACGGTGGGCCAGCAGCACCACGTTGCAATGCCGTCTATCTTTAGGGTCTCGCAGGTGAGAGAGAACCACCGCGGGCCCGATGCACCCGTCCTCGGAGCTCCTGACGGTCTGAGCTCGGCCCTTCGCCCCAGGCCCCATCCGCACGAAGACCAGCTCGCCGCGCTCGAAGATCTGGCGAGCGCGGCTCCGAGCCAGCCTGGCCAGTCGAGCCTTCTTGTCGGCCCGAGCTGCTGCGTAGGACTGCCGAGCCTGCATGCGCCGACGCACGCGCGCCTCCGCGGGCGATCCGCTGCGCGTCTCGGCCACCAGCTGGTGGGCTGCGCCGTGCAGCTCGCTGTCGAAAGGGCGAATCGACCGTCCCAGGACGATCGTCGAGAAGTGCTTGGCGCTTCTGCGCTGCCACACGCTTCGCCTCAATTGGGTCGTTCTGGTCCCAGCGCTCCCGTGCGATGGCCCGAGGTGCATCCTCGAACGCCGTGGCACGCTGGGCCTTCGGTGGCCGCTGTTCGCGGTCGTCCTGCGGGCAGCGAGCTGCGGTCTCGCGGCGGCGCTCGGCCTCGTCGATCTGGGCGGCGAACCGAGCGGGCGCCTTGATCATGTCGGAGCCTGAGCTGTTGGACTTCATGTCGTCGTCGACTGGTCCTTCTGGTGGTGCTGGCAGTGCAGCTGGTTGGTTCAGCTGGTGGTGCATCTGGTGGTTCAGCTGGTGCAACTGGTGGTTCAGCTGGTGGTGCAGCTGGTGGTTCAGCTAATGGTGGTGCAGCTGGTTCGGCAGCAGCAGGTAGTGACGCGCCGGCGGCGCCGGGCTCGGCGGCGGCACCTGGGCCAAATCCAAAAGTTTGCCTGGCGGCGAGGGTTGGACCGATATAAATTGATGGGATCCTCCCAAAAATGGCGGCGCCGAGCCGCTGGCCCCTCCGCTGCCGCCGGCCCCTCCACTCGCGGTGAACTCGTCGCCCTGCTTCTTCGCAAGCCATGCGTGGTAGGCGCGCGCCTTCTTGTTGGCGGCGCTCGGCTCGATGTTGCCGAAGTTGCGCAGGTAGAACACAGGCGGACCCGTCGGGTCCGGCATATCTGTTATCGCCCTCGGCTGCGGCGGCAAACTCGTTCGCGGGCGTTTTGTCGGAACTAAGGAACCGGACAGATCCATGAGACTGTCTGTCACGCCGTCGTCGGGGGGTCGCGGTGGACCAGGACCTCCTCCTCCGCCTCCTCCTTCACCTGGAGGTGGCGGCGCGGGCGGCCGCGCGTCGTCGGGCGGCTCGCCCGGCGGCGGGGGCGGCGGCGCGCCGCCCTGCGGAGCCAGGCCAGACAAGACGTGGTTCCAGGGGATGACCTCCGTGGCCGTCGCGCGCCGCAAGCGCCCGCGATTGACCTTGACCGTCGCGGAGCGGTGGCTGAGCCAAGCGTTGGCCGAGCCATCGGACCCAGCGATGACGGCAGGTCCGTGCCACTTGAGAGCCCATTCGTTTTTCGGCTCGCCATGGCCCCTCCAGTGGCGCACCAGGTCGCCGACCTGGCAGACGTGCGAAGCGCGCCGCGCCCCGTCGGCGCGCGACCGAGAGAGCAGAGCTCTGGAGATGGACTGGTTGCTGAGGTGCTGGATGGAGTTCTGGGCGGCCTTCATGATGGCGACCCTCTCAGAAAATGCCTTGTCCGAAACTGCACGCTCGTGTAGCGAAAGGCGCCCTGCGTTGTCGATTCATACGCGCGGCAGCCGTGGGCCTCGTCCTAGAACCCACTGCGACGGCGAGTATCCCGACTGATTCACTGCGCCATCTATGGCCCAGGACATAGACGCGAACAGCCACTGGACCTTGAGGGCCTGCTCGGGCTTGTCGAACCCGATGCTGAACTGGTCGATCAGCTGATGACCCGCGTGGGTGCTCCGAAGGGCGTGATCCACACCCGCAGAAGCCGGGCGAAAACGACTGTCGGGTGCCTTGTGGTGACGGTGCCGACCATGCTAAAACCAGAGGCCAAGTCGACAATCTTGCGGGATCTTAGCTGGTTCCCGGCGTAGTCGGCCAGCATGAACAGGTCAGGCCGACGCCGATGGAGTCGTTGAAGTCGCGATCCAGCCGTACTCGTCCTGGTAGATGAGGCTGTGGGCGCTGATGCGCAGCGTGCGCGTCGCAGTACATGTCCAAGGCGGCCTCGGCAGCACGTTGAGAGCCTCTTGTAAACCGAATCGCCCGGGCCAGCGGCTCGTTGGACGGGTGCCCCGTAATGGGTTGGAGCTGCATCAAGTCGGACTTCAAGGTCCGCTCCTCCGCGGCTGTCATCGGCGGCTGCTGGGCGGCCGCTGGCAGTTGCGCCGCCCTTCGTGCTGCTGAGGCCGAGTTGGCCTCCCGAGGTGGCCAAGGATTGGATCGCCTCAGCTGCTTGGCCAACGTGATCACTAACTGGGAGGTGTACTTCTCGCTGTGCTTCGCATCCCGTCCTCGAACTTCCACGCGTCGGTGACTACGGTCACATAACTTCCTCATGGAGTTGTCGATCCCGTAGCGGTCCGCGACGATCCCCCAAAGGCTTCTTCATGGCCCCCCCTTTCGACTGACGAGCCCGAAGGCGCAGCCGTCGAAGTCGATCGCGCGAAGTATCTCCCTCTTCAGCCGCGTGGCCACGGCATCCTTGCTGTGGCCCCAGCCATCGCAGTAGCGAGGCCGCTCGAAGGACACCGCGAGCAGCGAGCCGAACTCACGACGTAGCCGCGCAGTGGCGTTCAGGAAGAGCTAAGTCATCTTCACGGAAAGCATCCTCTTGGTGACGAGCTCCGACTTGTTGTTCGGGTTGATGTGGACCAGCAGTCGCTGTAGTGACGTCCATGGTGTACATGGGAATGCATTGTGTATCCGCGCGCTCATCCCATGTCGTAGGATGCGTCGAATACGGCGCCCCATCTTGCTGGCGATGTGGCGCTTCGACAGGTCGTGAGCGGGAAGTCCCAACCGTGCAGCGGTTCCGCCCTTTCTCCGCCGCGCGATGGAGAGGGCGCCGTTGGGGCTGCAACGCCATTCGTAGAGCACCGTGGTGTGTGGGACGACCGCCCATGTAGATGCAGCATTCCGCGCTGCGTCGGTCCGAAGCTCCTGGCTGACCAGCTGCGACTTCGGGCCGTTCTTGTTGGTGACGATTGCGGTCCGCCTCCCAGCAGTGAGAAGCGGCTTCGTGCCCCTCTTGATCTCTCTTCACTTGAGGTGCGCTTCCTCCACGATGTTCGCCTCCACGGCGGGCTCGTCAATCTGCAGGTCCACCGAGGTCCCGAAGACGCAGTCCGGACAGAAGTATCGGCAGGACTCGTGGACCAGATCCCCACAGGACACCCATTCAATCATCTTCGTCGCCAGGCACGTAGTTGGCAGCATGGCGCTGCGTTGTGCGAGGTTATCGCTGGCGATCCCCTCGTCCCGCGGCGGGCCAGCTTTTCCCGGGCAAGCGTTGGGGGCGGAACCTCAGCCGCATTGGCATGGGGATTTGAGCAAAACGTGGACGACGGAACCTGAGCCGCATCGGCACCAGGAATTGTAGCGCCAGAGCAACACACCAGGGCCGACGCGATCGCGCTCATGAGCCTTGAGTTTGGTAGACGTCGTGCCTGGGGCCTCCTCGGAATGTCGATCTCCTTCTTCTCGATGCTGCGCAGGTTGTTGATCGCGTTCAGCAAGCCCCGCTTGGTAGTCGCGTTGGTGTCGGGCCCCTTCGCGGAAGCCCCCTTTGAGATAGGCGTCGGCATAGGCTTTGTATTCGCCTTCGGCTTCGGGCCGAACTCGGGCCCAGCCGGCTGCGTCGTCTTCCAGTCTTCGGGCTGCAGCTTGATGGCTGGATGCCCGGCGCTGCTTGTCACGAGCGCCTGGGTCTGGCCCCCGATGCGGATGGCCCCCGTCCAGAGGGAGATGTCGCTCATGGGCGGCTGGGCGAAGCCCCTGCCGATGAGCAGGCCGAGCGCGGGGCGGTTGGCCACGCTGAGAACGAATTCTACCAGTCTGGCCACCGACGACGATCGGCGCCGTCACCCTAAGCTTGTTGGGCAAGGTGCTTCCGTTCCCGAAGCCGCAGAGTTCGTTCCCGCTCTCCTCGAGGATCTGGTCGGACAAACCCATCTTTGCAAGTGGGCCCTTGTAGTTGTCGCGCCAGAGCTGGCCGGCCACGCAGAATAGGCGGGCAGCGCCCGCCACGCCGAGGCCCTCGTCAGCGACGGGCTTGCCTGAGTCGGTGTCGTTGGCGCTCGGTGGGCCCGACGCGACCCGCTCGGGCGCGAGGCTCCCCAGCTCGCGCGGCGGCGCAACTGGCCCTTCAGGGCGTTGGGGCGTCTCGCCGTCGTCGCCGACCTCCGCGATCTGAACCGAGCGGGCCTGGCGACCTCTGCCGCCTCGCCCCGCGGCCTTCGGCTCGGGGGCGTACTTGCGGGCCCCGGGGGTCGGGCAGCCGCCGTCGCCCGCGCAGTGGCCAGGCTGGGCGCGGCCCCAGCAGATGGAGCTCTTCTCGCGCTGGTCGACGCCCCTCTGGAGCTCGCCGCGCAGGAAACCACGCTTCGGCGCGGTTCCGCGCCCGCCACGGCCGCCGCCCCTGCCCGAGATGGCATCGCGAGCAACTCGGATCGTGGCCATGGCCTCGGGGACGTTGGCGAGCTCCGCCGCAGCCGCCTCCAATTCGGCGGCGCCGTCGTTGTCGAACCTCGGAGACGTCCACGCCTGATGCCCCGAGCTCCGCGCCGAAGGCCTCGAGCTCGTGGCGCGCCAGGTCCTGCGCGCCCTCCCTCTCCTCATCTTCGCCCTCATTGTGGCGCGTCATCTTCCTCCTCGGGCTCGCCCACCGCGCCGGTGGAGCGCCCTCCTCGATGACGTGGTTTCCCTGGCCAGTTGGAGGAGCGGGGCCGCTGCCAGTTGCCGGGCTTCGGAGGTGGGGGATGGTTTCGCCCCTGGACCTGGGTGTCTGGGAACATGCGGACCAAGAGATTCTTGATCGTCGCGAAGCTGTAGTTCTCGTCGGGCAGGTTGCCGATGATCCTCTCGCGCCGCTCGGCGCTGAGCCCTGCCTTGAGCGGGGGGAACCGCCCAGCCACGTCGTCAAGCAGTGTAAAGTCGACGTCGTTCTCGCGCAGCTGTCGCAGCCCGAGGTCGAACCTGGCGAGCCAGTCGGTCAGTCGTTCGTCGCGGCGGCGATGATGTTGAGTACTCTCGAACAACTTCTCGAGTGTCTCGCCCTTCTGCGTCGGTTTCTGCTGACCGAGCGAAGCCTCGAGGTGGGTCAACACATGGTTGGTCCCTCGCACGTTGCGGCCCTTCCTCCGCCAGGCGGCGTCCTGGATCGCATCGTTGCCAGATGGGTGGATCAGATTCTCGTCCACGTTGAGCGCCGCGGCGCGCGCGGTGCCCGTCATCTTCAGAACTATGGTTGATGCCAAACGCCCGGGAACCTCCAGGTTCTCGCTGAGCTTCCAGAGCTGAACCTCCTGCTTGTAGTCACGCCATTTGGATGGATCACCATTCCAGCTGGGAACAACAGACCGTTCACCGCGTTGATCTTGATCGGCCATCGAACTGCCGATTAGAATGAAGCTGCTGTCGTTGCTGGGGCAGCTGCTAGGCGTCGCGGTTGTTGGGAAATCGGGGTCCTGGCTAACGTCGCTGACGTTGTCGCTGGCGTCGCTGACGCTGGCGTGGCCGAAGATATCGGTGGCGTCGCAGACGTTGGGGTCGGGGAAGTAGTCGGCGTCGCAGACGCTGGAGTTGTAGAAGTAGTCGGCGTCGCAGACGCTGGAGTTGTGGAAGTGGGTGGCGTCGCAAACGCTGGAGAGGTGGAAGTTGGCGTCGCAGACGCTGGAGAGGTGGAAGTTGGCGTCGCAGACGCTGGGGGTTGAGCAATGGTCGACGTCGCTGATGTCGGTGTTACCGTCGCGGACGCTGGCGCGCGTGCTGCGCAGCAGCTGGGTGGCGCAGATCACCGGGAAGACGCTGGTCTTCGATTCCAATCTGGATGATAACGTCGCGGACGTCGTCGTTGTGGGCGGCCCCGCGGGCCAAGGATAGCGAGCCAAGCTCCAAGCTACCACTGTGATGTGGAAGATCGCTGATATATGATATATCTCTCGCTCGCTGAGCGCGCTCGCAACTCAATTGACCAAGGGCGCTGAAACTTAATAGGGCCAAATGGGCAGCGGTGGAGGGACAGCTGAGCAGCAATAGCAAGCACGGGGGAAGAGAAGCAGAGAGAGTGACCGAAGGTCTCCGCGGGGACCCTGTGAGACCTCAGCGAGTCTTCTAGAATCACATCTGGTTCCAATAATCGACACACTTATGCAGATACCCGAAGAAGCTATGGAACCCCTGAGACATCGGGTTTTAGTCATTCCTTGTAAAGCCAACTCCCCATTTGCCCGTGTAGTGGGTCGAGTAGCCAGCCACCTTCATCTTCGAGTCGAGGAGGTCATGCCGGCCGGGATGCCCCTCCCGAGCTGAGCAGGTTCGAACAGATGAAGGCCATCGGATTGGAATGATTGACGTTTACGTGCACGTCCAGCCGGCCGCTGAGAGGGCCAAGCGCGACGGCCCGCACCAGCTGTAACCATACATCTTGTTGAGCTTCACGCTCTCGGGCTGGAGGGCTTTCATGGTGGGGTTGCACGAATCCGAAATCGGCGGTACCGGTGCCTCCGAACTCGGCGTCGGACCAGCCCAGGTCGCACATACGATGTGCGGCTGGGTGCCGCGAGAGCCCGACGACGTCGAAGCCCCGCGAGGAGCGGAGCCAGGACGAAACGTGGCCAGCAACGAGGAACGTCGTCCACGAGGCCTCTTCGTGGGAGGGCTGCCGCTGCACGTCGTGTCCAGCCCGGGCCTGCACCCCACAGTTCGGCGGCTGCCAGCAAGGCCGCGGACAGCCCCGTGCGCGCCACTCGGGGAGCCCCGGGAGAAGGCATCCAGCGCGCCCTCTTCTCGGCGGCAAGCGAGGGGGGGGAAGTGAGAAGGAGAAGGCCTTCTCAGAAGGCGGCGGGACTTCTCAGAAGCCCTCGGGCCTTCCAAGAGGTGTTTTGCGTCTGCGGGGAAGGCTTAAAACAACTTCTCAGAAGGCCAGGGGACTTCCGAGCCTCCTGTTTTCGCGCGCACGAGCCGGATGGCCTGAGCCAGAGCGGTCGCTTGCTCAAGAAGCTTGAGCCAAGGTCACCAGAAACGGCTTGAGCCCAAATGGCTACGGCATATAATATAATCATCTCGTAGTACATCATTTCCCGAGCGGTATGGCCAGAAAGCGTCCGCCACGGAGCTTATACCATGAGACTTCTCGGGGTGCACGTCGCCCCTGGGATCGGCGAGGCAGACCTAGTCTTGGCACGACCAAAAACACGATCAAGAAAATGGTCAAACAAACAACCTGGACCGACTTCCCGGAAGTTTATTTAAACAAACATGGGCCAATGTATGTCTTTAACGCTGGTGGGGCGAACGTGCCCAAGAAACTGAGCCAGTTTTCCGGCAAGTCGGTTAAGAAATGCTGGCCCGGCTTTTCGGGAGGATGTTTCTTAGTCAGATGATCGGCTGCAGTATTAGTATGCTGGGGTGACGCCGAACGAAGGATCCAACAAAGAAGCCACGACAACCCTTCTTCCGACGCCCTCGGCGCCTCGAGGCCACTTTCCGGTCGGCCCACCAGGCCGTCAGAGAGCTGCTCGGGGGGAGAAGCCAGCCCCACGGCCAGGGTAAGACGAACTCGGGCCGAGGCCCCCAAAAAACCTCAAGATGCCCCAAAGAGGCCTCAAAAAGACCCAAAAGGGATCCCGGCCCCAAGACGCTTCAAAACTGCCTCCAAGAGGCTTAGCCACGCCCCCAAATACTTCCCAAGACGCTCACAAGAGTCCCCAGATAGCGCCCAAGAAGCCCGCCACGCCTCAACCTTGGACTCCCGCCTCGTCTGGGGATCGGCGGAATGGCGTAGACATCTTGGATAAGACAAAACCGGGTCGAGGACAGAATCGGCTGAGGACACATCGAGAATCTCTGAGATCTGGTGGCTCTGGAGGATGTCTCGGACGCCGCGGCCTTCTCACAGCGTTCCGGAGCGCTTCGAGAGCGTTCTAAAACGCTCAAGAACGGATTTATCCTCGTCCTAGCCCCGTCCGACTGGGCCATGGGCCGACGTCACAACAAAAATGCGTCGGAGGAGAGGAATAGGGCGATTCCACCCTTGCTTCGAGTAGCTAAGAAAACTTAGCTAAGAAAACTTGCTTCAGCCTGGGCGTTTTCTTGAATAGCAATCCAGGTCCAGATGTGCGAGAACTGTACGAGCAGGAATACTCCAAGACAAACGCTCAGACCCCAGTCAAGATTCTTGACTCTCTGAAGAGAAATCGGGAGCCTGTGACAATTGATGCTCTTCTTCTACGGATGCGTGTGGGTGTACAGCGCGACTGGATGAGAAAGATGCGCGGTGAGGATGAAAAGCCTCTGGGCGCAAGACTCGACGCCGAAGTCGGAAGCCCACGGCCCATATGGCTGAGGGCTAAAGGCTAGAATGAGCCAAGAGGCGAGGATGCAAGGGTACCTTTGGAGAGTTACCGATGCTTCTAATGCAATTTTACCTGTAGAGACCTCCGAAACGGGATCCGAGTAGATGGGGCCGGAGGATCGGGCTTCATCGCCGATGCATCGTCGATGCATTGGTGAAGTCGGGGTGGAGAATATCGGACTCTAAATCGAGCCGCGTCGCCGATGCATCGGCGATGCGGCGCGGTCCTCAGACCCCACCTGCTCCCGCCTCATGTCGGAGGCCTGAAGCGTTGAAGGAGGGTGGTGCATGGCAGAGGGAAAATCGATAATCCTCAGAACGTGTGTTGGCGCCGACGTGTGCGTGTCCACCGAAGCCCTTCAATACGACGCAGGCGGCGCAATTAGGGCAGACGCAGGCTGCGTGCTACTGGCGGAGCTGAACGGGGCAACAACTACACACACATACACTGGGCCAACACACGTCCTCAGAATCATCCCACGGGGCGGTGCAGGAGGGAGTGAAGGGCTAGGGGGTAAGGAGGAGCAGCAGGACAGCAAGCAGCAAGAAGGAGAAGGGACAGGAGGAGGAGAGGGCCCAGGGAGCATCCGAAAAACGGCGGTGGCACTCTGCTGTCACGAGTAAGGTGGCGTCCCTTGTGATGGTGGGCTGGCCACCCTTAGATAGGACGGCACTGGTGGAAATGCCACTGCAATTCGCGACGCTGCTGGCGTCCGAGGCGCTCAGGCCTGGTAATGGGGAAACCACAAGGTACCGATACTGCCACTCCCCAGAACTCTCCGAATCCAGCGGTGGCGACGACGGAGGCCCAAAAAGGGGGAAACGAGGGGAGGGTAGAAGTACGGGTACCTCTTCCTCCTCTAAGGTCATCTCAAGAAGGGGGGCACGTCGAAGGCCTGCTCGAGGGAGTGGGCGAAGACGCAGCAGGAGAATTCGTACCGTGATCCCTCGTGTCTGCCATTGGCGCCCCTGCTCTGTGTGAGAGCTGGCCGTTGGTTGGTCGCTCAAGCTGTGCATGGTATCGCTCTCGCCACGGTATACCAGCAGATCTGCAGCGTCCTCACGCTCGCGCTGGTGCTCTTCGCTTTCTTGCAGCTCTGCTCAGAGCCGAAATGTCCGAAGCCCAGTCTGGATGAGCAAATTCACTGCATACACACTGATGATATTCCCTGTAGCAACGGCGTCTGAGCGTGCGCATCAAGAGTGCCGGTTGTACCAACCTCTTGAACACCATAAAGGTTATCGCGCCGCTTTGGTTGAATATTCTCATCAAGCTTGTCCACACTGCAAGGTCAGCAGACCTGAACCCTAGCCCTTGACCATCAGAAGCATCAGAGGTCCCCGGCGCCTATACTCCACCAGATGTCGAGCATGCCGGGGGTAAATCTGGATGGAGTGGCGAGATGGTGCTCGACGGGCTGTTCATCAGCAGCCTTATGTGCTTCAACAGCATTGGCTACAATCAGGTTACCTGTTCATAAGCTTCGTATTCGTTACGCAGGTTCTCTTCATCTTGTTGATTGCGATCTTCCGGCTCAGGCTGAGAAATCGAACCCCCAGGAGGAGGATGCAGCAGCGGCAGCAGCAGCAGCTAACACAGCAGCGGCAGCTTCCTTCAACAGCATCGCGCCAACCTACAGCAACAGCATCACCAGCATGATCGGCATCACAGCACCATCATTCAGCTTCGGCATCATCGCGGAAGAGTCCCTCAGCAGCACCATCATCAACATGATTGGCATCATGTACCGCATCATCCTCTTCGGCCTTGCGTGCTTGTGGCAGCTGTCGCACCATGCCTGGAACAAACTCATGCACGCGTTGCACGGCAACGGGCCCCAGGGGAAGGGCAAGGGCAAAGGCCGTGGCAAAGGTTTTGACGAGCCCAAAGAACAGACATATGGGGAACAAATTCGGGACGCCCTCCCGGAGGCAGCAAGGCTCCGAATGCAGACAAGTTTGATCCCCGACGAGTGGGAGCAGCCAGTGGTGCCGTGGCAGATGTTGGGGCCGCAGGGTGGGATCGCCATCGTCCCCAAGGACGGCCTGCCCCAGGTGCTCCGGAACGTGGCCTACACGGCCAAGCCGACGGGAGCCCTTTTGACACAGGACCCTGACGAGCTGGGACTACGGGGGTTACCCTCGGACGCAGGTGCGCTGCAGGGTCCAGGTCGTCACCGAAGGCGGCGGTACGAGTGAGGTATCCGTGGAACGCTGGCTGGTGCAGCTAGGCTTCGGGGAGCACGTGCGCCTGAAGACAGTGGGCGTCGAGCTGCAGATCCCCCAGCACATGGTCCAGGCCACTGCTAAGTTCTCGGTTCGGCGAGGCTGGCCCGAGGGACCGATCCCGGCCGCCTTCCTGATGGATTTTGTGGGAAAGTTCACTGATCGTGAGGCCGTTGAAGGTGTCCAGTCCCGACAGGATGGCACTGTAGTCTTTCAGGTCCACAAGTTACTGTTGGATACGCTGCTCCATGCAAGTGGGCAGGAGGGAGTGTTCATTAAGGCCAAGTCTGAAGTGCCCTTGGAGTTGCTCTGGCTGGAAGAAGGCACGCCCTTGTCTCGAGCTGTGGCCCTGGCGTCCCAGAGTGGGCCTATTGGTGTGGCAGAGAAAGGCAAGACCGGGAAGCTGGCGCTGCGGTTTGCGGACGAGACCAAGATGGCAGAGTTTGCTCGCTTGAACAGCATCCCGTTCACGCCAGGCCTGGGCAGGTGGAAACTTACGGGCCTTCCGACGAGCACAGGCACGACGGGTCTCTTTGAGCTGCTCACAGCCATTCAGTGGGACGTGGTCGAGGTGGTGTACCTTGACGACAAACAGGCCGTGTTTCTCGCCAGCCCCACTTTGTATACGGGAGCCAACCGCGGACGATTAAGTTCAAGGCGCTCAATGCGGCGGCCCGCAAGCTGAGCGCGGAAGCGGCAAGGGGGGCAGCAGCGTCGAGCGGCGCCGAGCCTTCCACCCCGCCCACGCGGGCTCAGAGGCAGGCGGCCCTTCAGGCAAAACTCCTGTGCAAGGGGCAGGGCAAGCAGGCTGCGGCCCCTGCCGCCGCTGCTGCCAGGCGCCCGGCGGAGAGCAAGACGGGGCAAACGCCTGAGCGCAAAATCCCGAAGTCTGGGGCGGCAGGCCTGGACACGGAGGATGATAACCTTTGACTAGTCGCCGGCTGGAGGGCGACGTGCATGATTACTTCGAATTCGTCATTTCTCCCCGAGTGGCTGGCTGAGCTGCTCTTCTTCGTCCGGCTATGCCGTCGACCACCGCTACACCAGTCAAGAGCACCTGGTCTTGCCTCACTTCGACACCACTTGCAATGGAATTCATTATTGTACATATTCACGACGGAGGAGGAAGACGACGAGGAGAGGGAGGAGTACGACGACGGCGTCCTGGATGGTACTGTGTCAACTATTACATCAGTGGATTGGGATGGTGCGCCGACTACTGGTAGGACGGCATCTGGGAGTTTACACGGTGAGATTGTGCAGTGGACGGCGACACGGTTGGCCATACGGATTATGCATACAAGTTCTGCGTGCATACGGATTGTGGCGATATGGATGGCCATACGGAACTCATTATTGTACATATTCACGACGGAGGAGGACGACCACGACGAGAGGGAGGAGCACGACAACGGCGTCCTGGATGGTTCTGTGTCAGCTACTACGTCAGTGGATTGGGATGGTGTGCCGAGTACTGTTGGGACGGTATCTGGGAGTCTACACGGTGAGATTATGCAGTGGACGGCGACACGGATTCTGCGTGCATACAGAGTGGCCCTATGCTGGACGGCGTATTGGGGAGGCTAACAGGCCGGGCCCGCCTCCCAGGAATCCACCAGATTTGTTCACGCTGGATCTTTACAATCCCAATGGGGTACACAAGGATGGCATTTTGGATAATATACTGAGTCGCTCTGCGGATGTGGTTGTGCTGTCGGCTACACATGCCACTTCTTACACACAGACATCGTTCAAAGGCAAATCTGGTACACATGAACTTCTTTGGGGTGCGCCAGTCCCTCCGCGATCCTTCTAGGGCGTTAATCTGCTGAAGGGCTGCCACCCCAACAAGTCGAGTTTGTTTCTGGGGCCTCCAATTTTGTTGCGGAAGAGGAGGCCCGCAGAGATGGCTAGCATGCCGCCACTTCCCTCGCTCCCTCTGACCTCTGGGGTTGGGAGTGGGTCGGACGTGGGGGTGGGGTGGTCGGGGCAGGAGCATCTCTCGCCTCCTGTGTCCCAGGCTGTCTCGGCCTTGTGGGAGGACTTTCAAGGCCTCCCCTTTGCCAGCGACTCGGATGACGACGACGACCTTTCCCGCGATCTGCGGAGCTGGGTCGAATAGCGTCTCCGTCGCTGGCCGCCAGGGTTTTTAAACAGGCTAGTACGCGTGCGGCTGGTCTTTGTCAGTGCAAAAAAAAATCCGAACACAGGGACGACTCATGGCGGTACAGATATTTGTTGGCACTGGAAGGAGATCCCTCATCATCTACGCTGTATACGGCCACTCCGGCGCCAGATGGGAGCCGCAGAAGAAGAAGCAAACGCTGGACCTCCTGGCGGCTGTCGCGAAGGACGCGGTGATGCGAGGGGACGTTGCTGCACTCATAGCTGGGGATATCAATCTTGAGCTCGCAGATATACCTGACTATGTCCACAAGATGACCCAGGCGGGATGGCATGATGCAGCGAAGTGGGGGCTTGGAGGCCTGGACGAGACGCCTACGTGCCTTAAGGGCAAACGCGGATCTCGGATAGATTGGGCTCTCGCCAACAAGACCTGTTCGACCATGTTGCGGGGCTACTCGGTGCAGGACGGCCTCCGGGAGCGCGAGCACCAGTTCGTCCGCCTCACGCTGTCGCTGCCTGTGGCCGCGCAGGTATACTACCAGCCCAAGAGCATGGGTCCGAAGGGGGAGTACGGCGCTCCTGGGCCAGACCATGTGCCTCCAGAGCTGGACAGTGATCCTGCTATACCGCTCTTGCTGCAGCAGGGCAAGGTCGATGCAGCCATGGCTAGATGGTGCCGGCGCGCAAAGGGCCGACTTCGTACTATACCGCGCCTAGACGGCAGCTGTGCGCCAGGCGACGGTCGTGGGAAGGTGCGGTTTAGGAAGCTACGTGCACACCCGCCGGAGACGCGATCGGTTGGGACGCACGGCTCCGCTGCAACCTCCACCGGCCGCCAGTTGGCCAAAGCCATCCAGAGGTGCAACGAGCTCATGCGCATGGACTCCTTTGGGACAAGGGCGGACCGCACCTGGGAGAACCTGCTGCAGGGTCTGCGGGGCGCTGCCAGCCCTCTCTCTGCTGAGACGCAGGCTCTGCTGGAGACGCTCTCTGGGGAGCCGCTTACCTTGGCGTACACGGAGAAGGTGCTCAAGCTTCTGGTGGCGGAGTACAGGGCGCACGAGCAGAAGGAGCGCAAGAGCCGGGTTGACGCCTGGAAGCGAAGGCTGCAGGCCTCCGCTGCGGCAGCTCACAAGTGGGTCAAAGCCGGAGCCCAGCCGGCAAAAGAGGCAATGAAGCTGCCTGGAGGGGTCTTCACGGCTGACAGGCAGGAGCAGCTTGCCGCCGTGCTCAAAGAGTGGTTGCCTATACTGCACAAGTACAAAGACAGCCCGGAGGACCCGGCAGCCTTCCTACGCCTTTTCCAGCCCCACTTGCGCTCCGCAGAGATGCAGCTCCGGCCCCTGCGCTGGGGCGACCTGGCACAGGCAGCGTGCGAGACCCAGCCCTCCGCTTGCAGCTTGGACCAGTGGCGACCCGAAGAGCTGCGCGCACTAGGATTTTGGTGCCCTCAGATATTCAAGGATTTGGCGCTGATCCTCAACTACGTCGAGGAGACTGGACACTGGCCACGCGAGCTGACCAAGGCGTACGTCGCTCTGGTCCCCAAGGACGACACGCTGGAGGAGCCGCAGCCCACGGACTTTCGCCCTATCAGCGTCTTGAGCGCTGTTTACCGCCTCTGGTCGAAGGTGAGGTTTGCGGAGACTCTGGGGTGGCAAGAAGGGTGGTGCCCTGACGAGATGTGGGGTTGCAGGCGACACCGTGGAGCCGAGACCATGGCGATGGCCATCGCGCTGGACCTGGAGTCGGCAGCTTACGGTGGCGGCAAGCACGTGGCCGGCGTATCCTATGACTTCAAGAAAGCCTTTGACCTCATTCCTATTGAGATCATGCTTCAGGTCTTGGAGGCACGGGGACTGCACGAGAGGCTACTGCGGCCTCTGCGCGCTATGTACACTGACCTGCGCCGTGTCTTCAAACTGAGGGGATCAGTAGGAGAGTGGTTCCAGGCGTTCAACGGAATCATCCAGGGGAACGCTTTGTCGATGATCGCGCTGAACAGCCTCGTCAGCTGCATCCTGGAGACTTCTGGCGCGCACGCGGCGGCCGGGACCACGGTGCGCTCCTACGCCGACGACATCTCAGCAGTGACGGTCGCGGAGACGCCAGAGGCAGCGAAGGAGGAGGTCAGGCGATTTCACGGCGTCGTTCGTGCCTTCACCGGGGCGGGGGGCGGCGAGATCAACCTCAAGAAATGCTTCACCTTTGGCGATGACTGTGCTCGCGGTGTTCTGGGGGATGAAGTGCGCCACTTTCGACAGTTTTAAATCGTCGGCGGTTCTTTTGCAGTGCGCGAGAGCGCAGATGCTGAGACAGAGCTCGAACTGCAGCGGCTGGCAAAGTGGAAGCTTACTGTTGGCAGAATCCGGCACGTCCCGAGGTCTTGGCGAGACCGGGCGCGGATGATGCAGGCCACGCAAGCGCAGGCTTTCTTCGCGCAAGGCACCCACGCCATGGTCGCCGATGTTGCGGAACTACGCAAGGTGCGCACGGCTGTAATGCAGGCGCTGTGGAAGGTGGACCACTACTCCTTGAGCCCACTGGTATCTTTCGCGCTGCTCGCCCCGGTGCAGCTCGACGCGGAGTTCGGTGCCGTCTACGAAGGCCTCAGAGCGGTCTTGCGGGCGATGCGCGTTCCTGCGCTGGCGACGACGCTCAAGGAGCGCTTTGGCAGCGTGCCGACCGCCCGGAGGGATGGCCCAACCTTGCGTCTGCGCGTGCTTAGCCATTCTGGTGTTTTTGGGCCCCTTGTTGGCAGGCTCCTGGACGGTGCCGTGACGGACAAGCAGACGGAGGGCGAGTGGCTGCACGACTTGCGGGATGCGTGGAGACGCGCCCTCTGGCAGCGCTTGGTGAAGGAGCGGGGGCACCAGTACGGCGGCGCCGAGGACGTTGACCGAGTACGCACAATGATCTTGCACGACCGGCTCCAGGAGCAGGAGTCTGCGGAGGACGAGGCCCAAGAGGAGGGGGCTGCAGAGGCCCGGGCCAAGCTGGGCGTGCTACGGCGGATACTTGCAGGCGGGCTCCTAACCAACGAGCGCGTGGGGAGGCACAAGAAGGAGGGATCCTTGGCCTGTGCCTGCGGCGCTCAGGAGGCGACGGTGGAGCACATTACGTGGGAATGCAGCCAGTACGAGCCCGCGCGACCGCGTCTGCTGGCGGAGCTGCCAAGAATCACCTCTTTGGCAGTGTGCACGAGGTATGCGGGGATCATCTCTGCCGGCAGCCCGCTGACGCAGCGACAGTCGGTCCTGCTGCAAACCTTCATGCTGACAGTGTGGAGGGATCAGGTGCAGCGCTGGCACCGAGGAGACGACCTCCTGCAGGTGGCAGAGCCCGAGGCGCCGGCGCCGGCTGGACAGGAGGGCGCCGCAGCTGCAGCTCAGCAGGGGCACGCCGAGAACGGGCACCACCTCGAACGCCGGGTGGGCGCCGACGGCCTGTGGTGCCGGAAGTGCGGAAGTTCGTCCAGAGGACGCAGCATGTCCGCCTCAAAATCACGGGGCGCCCCTGTGAGTTCCCAGATCTCCCGCCGGAGCGCTGGCTCCAGCGCGAGGGGCAGCGCCAGGCGGAGAGTCGCCTGGACCAGTTGTGGCGGGACACGGAGGAGCGCTACAACAAGGGCGGGCACGTCCTGACGTGGAACAGGCGGACCGGCAAGGTGGCCGGAGCAGCAGATGAGGGCTGGATCGAGTGTACCGCCTGTGGGGGCAAGTGGCGCTGGGCTTATAGATGCAATAACTTGCCGCGCACAGTGTGCCGCTCTGGGGGCAGGCCCAGCTAGCAGCAGCAGCCAGACAACGACACCAGCAGCGCCAGCACCAGCGCAAGCACCAGCGCCAGCACCACAACCAGCTCCAGCACCACCAGCGGCACCAGCACCAGGAAGAGGAGGACGAGGAAGAGGTCGAGGAGGAGGACGGGCCAATGTCAGTAAAGAAGCCAAAGGCGGAGGAGGAGGAGGCAGAGGGAAGCCCAAGGGAGGAGGCACGGGAGGTGGACAAAGAAGAGCAGCACCAGCACCAGCGCCGCAACCAGCTCCAGCCACCAGCGGCCCCAGCACCAGGAAGAGGAGGCAGCAGCCAGACAACGACACCAGCAGCGCCAGCACCAGCGCAAGCACCAGCGCCAGCACCACAACCAGCTCCAGCACCACCAGCGGCCCCAGCACCAGGAAAAGGAGGGCGAGGAAGAGGTCGAGGAGGAGGGCGGGCCAATGGCAGGAAAGAAACCAAAGGCGGAAGAGACCAAAATGGAGGAGGTAGAGGGATGCCCAAGGGAGGACGAGGAGGAGGTCGAGGAGGAGGGCGGGCCAATGGCAGTAAAGGAGCCAAAGGCGGAGGAGACCAAGATGGAGGAGGTAGAGGGAAGCCCAAGGGAGGAGGCACAGGAGGTGGACAAAGAAGAGCAGCAGCACCAGCCCCCCCAGCAGCAGCTTCAGCAGCGGCAGCTTCATCTTCTGGGAGGAGTATTGGGAGGAGGGGGCGTGGCTTCGTCATCCCGAAGCGGGGCGAGGGCTAGGTGTGCGTGGTCGTGGAGCCCTCAGGCTGCGAGCCTGTTTGCTCAGACACACACCAGCTTCTGAGAACCTGTGAGGTTCAGGACTCCGCAGTCACAGCTTCGAGTGCGCAAGGCCGTGCCCTGCATTATGACTTGAGTTGTCCTCCTCCCTCTCCGCCTCCTCGCCCCTCCCCCTCCCCCCCCTCACAAGCACTTCCCGCGCGTGCAGGCGACTGGGCATGCGCGAATGGAGGGAGGTGTTGAGATCCCCGTCTGTCTGCTCTGAAGTGGGAGGGCGCACCCGCACCGGGAACGGAGTCCGTTACCCCCTTCGGGCTAGGGGAGGGGAACGAGGCCACGGAGCGAAAGCGAACAGGAGAGGCGGCACACGAGCGCGGCGGACAGGGCACCCTTCCTGCATCTGCCCCTCTGGTTTGCGATCACACCAAGCTGGCAAAAGACGCGCCCGGGCTTCCTGGAGCAACGCCCTGCCCGTCACTTGTGAAAGGGAAACAATCAGAATTCAGAAGCAAAAACTTTCGGAGGTCCTCGCGGGTATCTTGGGTCTTCGCTACACTGCCCTCCCTGGGACGCGGGGTGCGCCAGGGGCGGCGCTGGAGGCGCTGCTAGGGGGGGCCAACAAAGATCCAAGAAATCTGCGCGGAACTCCGGCAATCTATGTTCATGCCCCTTTTTCGTCTTCGAGCCAAGCTGGCATGAGACGCGCCCGGGGCTTCCTGGAGTAATGCCCTGCCCGTCACCCTTCCCGTGCCCTGGGCCGAAAGATTTGCACGTGAAGCCACACCTGCGGTCGTCGCCCAAGACCAAGCACGCGTGAAAATAGCGGCAAGGCTAGTACACGACACGACCGAGCTGGCCTGTAATTCGGCAAGCTGTGGAGGGACAGGAAAACGATGACCATGACCAAGACTGAACGCGGAAATGCCGGCGTCGATCTTGATCGCCGTCTATCTTGGTCACCGTCAACTCGTGGATCCTCCTGGCGACTCGGTGACGGCCGGCATGGACCGTGACGTGCCCATAACCAAAATCGGCGTCGACATGATCCCGCGACATCTTGGTTATGGTCGGCGTGTTTCTCCCCTCGAAGCTGGGTTCAGGCCAGCATGCCCGCCCAGTTGGCATGCGACACCGACGGCTGCGCTGCAGTCGCAGAGTCGGAAAACAAGACGCCGATGTGCAAGGAACCCAACATCACATGGCACTTCCGCACTGATGCGCCAACATGGGGTAGTATTGCAGATGCTGCTTCAGGGGTCCCAGACCCCAGACACCAAGGTCACGGGCGCTCTTTAGCGTTTCTGGGCGCTTCTGGGGCTTGAGTTGCGACTGTTCTGCAAGGCCAGAGAACCCCAAGACAGCGCACGAGGGCCCTAAGAGGAACCCTAGACAACCACAAAGGCCCCCGATGCGCCCCAAGAGGCCCGCAAGTGCCCAAAAGGGCCACTACAGGGCCAGGAGGGGGCAATCGATGGGGCCACGAAAACCCTTCTCCCACTACTCCCCCGATCCCCCAATACCGTCAGCAAGCCTTCAAAACGCCCCTCAGAAGCCCAAAGGGCCCGGAAAAAAAAACACAGGAAGCCCCTAGACGGCCCCAAGAGATATCGAAGAGGCTTCCAAAAGCCCCTGGTCAACTATCCAGGTACGGTGGCGGGTTGAGCAGAAGGCCACAAGATCCGCCGCCCCATGTCGATTCATCGAAGGGGTGCCTGGCGTGCTAGACCCTCTCGGTTTTGGCTGTGGCTCTTTTTCCACAAGAACTCCCCCTGGGGCTCTGGCGCGTCCCACCGGGGTCCCGGGAGGCTTGCCCACACGTGGCTGCAAAGCCCTAAAAACGGCCGTTTCGCAGGGGACATCCTCAAACAATTGCCAAGATGGCTCAGGATAGCCTCCAAGATGCCTCCAAGACAGCCAAGATAGCCTCCAAGACGGCTCAGATGGCTCCATGATGCGCCCAAAACGGCCCAAGATGGCCTCAATATGGTCTCGGACGGCCCAAAAGCCCGCAAAAGGCCTCCAACACGGCCCAAAAGGCCTCTAAGAGGTCCTCCAGCAGGAAGGCCCGACGAGGCCAAAATCATTGTCTTAGCGAAGGATTTTAGCATTTGCACCTTTTCGGCTTTCCGACGGCCCAACAAGAGGCCTCCAAGATGTCCCCATGACAGCCCAAGAGACCCCCAAGACGGCCCCAAGAGGGCCCCAAGACGGGCCAAGAGGCCTCCAAGACGCCCAAGATGGCCTCTAAGACGGCCCCGAAGCGCCCCAAGAAGGCCCCAAACCGGCCCAGAGAGGCCCCCGAGACGGCTCCCGACGGTGTCAGACGTGCCAGGAACCCACCAAGATGGCCGAAGTTGGCTCGAAGCTGGCCCAAAACGGGCCAAAAGAAGGCCTCCAAGAGGCCTCCAGGAAGGCCGGAACAGGCCAAAAACACGTATTTACCTTAGGTGTTGAAGGACTTTGACATTTGCTTCTTTCCCGAGACGGTCCAAGAGCCCCCAAAAATCACCCAAAAATCGTCAAGAGGCCTCCAAGATGGCCCCAGAACGGCCCAAGAGGCCCCCAAAACGGCCCCACGAGGCCCCCAAAACGGCCCAGGAAGCCTTTAAGACGCCCAAGATGGCCTCCAAGACGGCCCTGGAGCATTCCAAGAGGGCCCCAAATCGGCCCAAGGAGACCACCCAAACGGCTTCCGACGGCGTCAGACGGGCCAGGAGCCCACCAAGACGGTCGAAGATGGCCCTCAGATGGCCCAAGACGGCCCAAGAGGCCTCCAAGAGGGCCCCCAGGAAGGCCCGAAAAGGCCCAAATCATCGAATTCCCATGAGTGTTTGAAGGATTGTGGCATTTGCTGTTTTTCGGCCTTCCGACGGCCCGAGACGGCCCAAGTGCCCCCAAAGATCGCCCAAGACGGCCGATTGTTCAGGACAGTGCCCCCGCCAGCGATCAGAAGATCTGGCAGTTGTATCCCCCCAATAGGTCGGAGCAGAAGGAGTAAAAACGATAGCCTGTCCTCGCAGAGGCGTTCGCTGCCGATCTGGCGCAGCCGGCGAACCGCGGCCCCGCGCAGACCAACCGGATGAAGTTAGTTGCGCATTGGGCCGCGTCTCCGCCCAACCAGCGGGCCCAGTTCTGATCTGACCCGCCCGCGCCGCCATCACCTTTGCAAGGAACGTCTTCTCGCCCTCCGCTTCTTGCCCGCGGATCCTGCTCTGCTGGCTGCAACCAGGGATCTGTTGGAAGCTCATCTTCTTGAGCCAGAGCGTCGTCTGGGAAATCCATGGCGGCGCTCGGCGCAATGGGGTTGGGAGCGGGAAAAACAAGATAAAAGGGCAAAGAGTATGTCGCCCGACAATCGAATGCCAGGGGGGTCGCCCTGACCCCCCGCGTGGATCTCAACCTCGGGCTCCGTTGCCACTGTGGAATGTACGGGAGTAACTGCGCGGAGTACAGAAAGAGACGTTAAGTTCAATGGGGGGGGGGGGGCGTGCTGTGAGAGAACGCGTTCTCTTTCCTTTTACGGGGGCCAGGGCGCGCCCGTCGCCAGGGCGCCGATATAACTCCAGGGCCCTCGTGAGCCGACGCGGCGGCGCAAGAGGGAGTTCAGAGAGAGAGAGAGAGAGACGCAAGAGGAGGAGAGGCTGACATGGGCTTCGCAATCACAGACCGCCCCCCGACAGCCCAAGAGGCGCGCAAGAGAGCCCCGAAACGACCCAAGGCGGCCTAAAAACGGCCCCCCAAAAAACCCAAGACGGCCCAAGAGAGCACAAGACTGTCCAAGAAAGTCACGAGGCGGCTCGAAATAATCCCTCGAGATCCCCCAGACGGCCCACATAGTTCCCCAAGACATCCCCGAAGGCGCCAGGTGGCCCGAGAGCACCCGAAGACGGCCGAAAAGAACACAAAGGTTGCCCAGGAGAGCCGTAAGAGACCCCAAAACAGTCCATATAGCCCTAAGAGAGCCAACTTGACCCCCGAGGGCCCTCCCCAATGTTCCCCCACTGGATTCCGCAACCGCTGGGAAACACGCATTCCGCTAGCATGGCCGCACCTTCGCCCGACACATCGCTACACAAGCGTTTTCAGAAGGCTGTGGGTGGTGGTGACTTGCCGCAGGCGTCTTCGATCTGCTTCCCCGAAGCCTGCCAGAAGGGTATTTGGCGTGCCAGGGTTTACAACTATCGTTGGCACTTCCAAAGGGTTCCCAACGTTCTCCGGCCCAAGTCGCCGCCACCCTGAACCCCCAAAAGGCAAGAAAGCTAGCCTCCAATATGGCCAAGATGGCCTTAGAGGGCCTCAAACGATTGCCCAAGACAGTTATACTGTTCGGCCACATCGGCATTTCCAGAAAGGCAGGGGGCGGCAGTAACTCGCCGCAGTCCTCTTGGATAATACATGTATCGGCCCTACGTTCTTCGCGGGTAGAGAAGTGACTGCTGGCTCAAGGTCACTCAAGCTGACTGGGAACGGTTCTGCCTATGAGAACAAGGAGTAACATAAGTTTATGCACTGTATCAGCTTAAGCGCGTACAACAATCAGGAACAAGTAGTGGCCGTCCTGACGGGAACACTAAACATATCTCGTTTCATAATCATGGTTGGCAGTGGTGGCTGCTGTCCCATACCCTTGTGCCAAGACAACCCAACTGTTGGACAACACTAAGTGTCATTCGGTTTCACTACCAAAACCTGACCGCACAAGAACGGGAAGCGCCGTTTTTGCTCATAGCAGTGTTTGTCGTCAAAGCTCTGGACGCCAGCGTTCGTACTGGGAGCTCTGGCGTTCGAAGCTGCCCACGTCATCGTTCGTAATGGAGCCTTGGGATGTCGTGGTCGGTCTGTCGTAGGCCTCTTACAAGCAATTCTGAAGCCTCTTGGGGGCCGTTTTTTGGGGCCGTCTTGGGGGCCTCTTGGGGGCCTTTTTGGGGGGCCTCTTGAGGGCCTCTTGGAGCGTCTTGGGGGGCTCTCGGGGGCCTCCTGGACCCTCCGGGGGGGCACTTGGGGCCGAGGACCCGAAAAGTCCGTTCGTGTACCTCGTCTGGGCCCCCTCTAGGAGCCATATTGACGGCCTCTTGGGCCGCCGCGAAGCCTCTTGGGGCCGTCTTGGGGCCGCCTTGGGGCCTTCTGGTGCCTTCTTGGGGCCGTCGTGGGGGCCTCTTGGGCCGTCTTGGGGCGATCTTGGGGGCCTCTTGGGCCGTCTTGGGGCGATCTTGGGGGCCTCTTGGGCCGTCTTGGAGCGTCGGGAAACGGAAAAGGCGAGAACCCCAAAAACCTTCAAAAACTATTCAAAAATCATAGAAAATTAAGCCCCTGAACCAACGGTGCACGCCGGAGGCGCTTCGACTTGGGGCCATCTTCGCTTCTCTTGGAGCGCTCTTGGGCTGTCTTGGGGCCTCTTGGGCGCCTCTGGGGCCGTCTTGGAAACCTCTTGGAGCGCTCCGGGGCCGTCGTGGAGGTCTCTGGAGCCGTCCTGGGCCGAAAAAGCCGCCAACTTGGTCCCTGGAGGGTGTGTCTTCGGAGCCTTGGTGTGAAGCGCTTTTTACGTTGCCGCTCGCTCTGGGAGCCCTGGTGTCGAGAATTGTTCACGTCACCGTTCGCTCGTCGGAGCCTTGATGTCACGAGCTTGTCACGTCACCGGTCGCTCTTGGGAGCCTTCCTTGGTGTGGAGAGCTTTTTGCGTTACCGATCGCTCTATCATGTGGCGTCTATGGGCCTTCTTGGGGGTCCTTTTGGGGCCCTTTGGGGGCCCTCTGGGACTGTCTTGGGGCCCTCTTGGGCCGTCTTGGGGCCCTGTTGGGCCGTGTTGGAGACTCTTGGACGCCTTTGGCCGTCTTGGGGCTCTCTTGGCGGCCTCTTGGGGCCCTCTTGGGTTGCTCTTGGGGCTCTCCTGGGGCTCTCTTGGGGCTGTCTTGGGGTCCTCTCGGGCCGTTTCGGGGCCCTTTTGGGGCCCTTTTGGGCCGTGTCGGGGCCTTTGAGGGTTCTTTGGGGCCGTGTTGAAGGCCTCCAGGAGCGACTCGAAGATAATGCCGGTTCGGAGTTCTCTCCGGAACCGATTTTTCGAGGATGTCTCGAGCGAAGCGGCCATTTTTCCGCAATTTTCCAGAACCTGACCGGACAAGAACGGGAAGCGCCGTTTTTTATCCACCACGTGCGTCAGAGACCGTATTGGCGAGAACGTCAGAGAAACCCATAAACGCAACAGAACAGACTAAATGGTGGCCTGCCGCGCTGGTCTGTCGAGGTAGTCTGCTGCCCTGGCCACATCATGGTGTCGACACCGTGCTTTTCTCTCGGCCACGCGGGCCCCCACCCGTTGTCGCCCAGCCTACTTTTTCTGTTCCAGCCTGTCTTGTCTTTTGTTTGTCCGTCGTCGTCGTCGCGTGCCTTTCCTTTGTCGTGGTCGTCGTTTTCATTATAATCGTCCGCTGTTGCCGTTCTCGCTGTCGCCGTCGTTATCATTTTATGATTGCGGTCGTTTTTCTGATTGTTTTTTTGTTGTTGGATTCCGTGTTCGGTTGGTTTTTGTGTTATGTTTGTGGTCGTTTTCTGTCATCGTTTTTTGTCGTAATTTTCGAGATCGTTATTGACGAAGACGACGACGACGACGATGACGACGACGACGATCTGCCGTGCTTCTGTGGCGTCTGCGGTGCTCCTGTGGTCTGCCGTGCTCCTTCTTGGTTTGCCGTGCTCCTGTGTGGTCTGCCGTGCTCCTGTGCGGTCTTCCGTGCTCCTGTGGTCTGCCGTGCTCCTTTGGGGTCTGCCGTGCTCCTGTGGAGTTTGCCGTGCGAACGTGTGGTCTGCCGTGCTCCTGTGTGAGCTGTGAGCTGTGAGCTGCGGGGCCTGTGAAGGCTAAAGGAAGCCCGAGGCCCACGGAGCCCATTGGCCCCAGGGCCTCAAGGGCCAGCCCTGGGGCTCCAAAGGAGCCCCAGCAGGGAAGGGCGCGAAGCGCCAAACGCGCGAAGCGCACGATTTCAAAGAAATCAAGAAGGCAGCAGGGGCAGGGGCGCGCACGCACGCCCAACAAGCCCCCCAAGCTGCAAGTGCATCATGGGCAGAAGAGCAGCCCCACGCACAGAACGGAAAAGGAGGACGAGGGGCGGATACGACAGAAAGGAAGATGCAGCATCACTACCCCTCGCCACCAGCAGCGCGGCGGCGTCTCATGCGCCAGTCCTCGCGCGCCGTCTCAGCCGCGGCTGACCGTTCACCACTTCTTCGTCGCCTCCTTCGGCCCGCATGCCACGGCACCGACGGCGCACTGAGCGCTCTGAGCGGGCCAATGGGCGGAGGCTGCCCTTCCCACTGCAACTCGGCCAGCCACGTCCGCAGGCACACGTAGTCGTAGCGCCGCATGCAGTCCGACACGATCCTCTGCGACTGCGTCAGCGTGTGGCGCCACCGGTAGTAGGCCCGCCTCGCAGGCATGCCAGTCCCCCAGGCCCGCTCGCAGATCTCCTCGGCCAACTCCTCGGCCGTCCTCCCACGCGCCCGCAGCCTGGTGGCGAAGCGCGGCTGGGACAGGATCTGCGTGACGTAGCCGGCGCAGTGGTCCATCCACTCGCTGAAGCATTCCATCGTCTCGCCAACCTCGGGAGCCTGGGTCCAGTAGCGCGCCCATCCAGCGACCTGCAGCTCAAGCCTGGGCGCGACGCTGCGCCTCGGCTGCGCTGGCTCGGGCCGAGCCACCGCAGAGCCAGGGCATCGCTCCTTGAGCATGGGCGCAGCGCCTGTGCGCCCGCCAAGCCCCGCGGTCGCCCCGCAGTGGGTGCACGCCATCAGCCCCTGCTCGGCTGCGCCGTCTCCGCACGTGGCGAAGGCGAGCCCCTGCCAGATGAGGGTGGCTTGGGCCACCCAGCATGAGAGCTCCCTCACCAGCTCCATCGTGCCGAGGGACCCGCGCCTGGCCACAGCGCAGGCGCGGTGCAGCTCCGCACCTGCCTTGGCCCAGCGTACGGCATGACCGTTGCCGCGGAGGTAGGCTTCCATGACCTTGCCATCCAGCACGTCCCTGGCGATGCCGTGAGCTGCAACCATGGTCAACTTGAGCGTGTGCACGTCCAGCGAAGCGTAGATCCCCTCCCAGAGATGGGCATTGGGCTGAAGCCTCGAGCCAGTCGTAGAGGTGGACGCAGCCCTCACCAAGGCACGTCGCCTCCGAAGGCCCCAGGACGTGTCCCCGCAACGCCACGGCCACCCCAACTCCTCAAGGGACTCAGCCTCCATGTTGAAGTCGGCTTTGAAGACCCACGGGATGTCGGCATAGAAGCCCGTCGCCTCCACACAGCTGAGGCGGTACCGCAGGGCCGAGGGCAGCGAGGACGCCGACTCGTCGGCCTGCAAGCCGTCTCGCACCAGGATCGCCGCCCCGCCTGAGGTCGCCTGGGGCCCCTGCTTGTCCGACAGCACTGCCTCGGGGAGGAAGGCCACGTCACCCAAGCCGCGGCACTGAGCCGCCGCACTGGGCAGGCGCTCATGCGGGAGCCACGTCTCCAGCAGCGCCACCACGTCGGGCCAGTAGTTGCACGCCTGGAAGAAGGCCTCAATGGCCTCAAAACCCCTGCTCCACGCGTGGCAGTTGAAGCCGAGCAAGACGAGGCCAGCCCGAAGCTGCTGGCCTCCTGCCCCGTCAACCATCGGCGCCTTGCAGATGACGGCTGCCACGCGGACTGCGCGTTGGCCAGCGCCCGGCACAGGGCACGCCGCGCCCCTGGTCGCGGGACCCTCCGCCCCCACCAGGACTGGAGGGGGGACCTGGCCCCACGCTCCAGCGCTCCTCATCGGCGTCGGCGGGCGGCTGGCCAGCACGGGAGGTGACCGCCGCTGAGGAGGTGGCCGTCCCTCGACCCCTCCGGTTGCCAGCGGGGAGTGCCCCTGCCCATCACCATCGGGGCCGAGAGCTGCGACGACGTGGGGCTGAATCCCACCGCTCACGGCCCCTGACTGGCCGTCGGGGGGCCACCTCGGTGTTCCCGACCGCACCAGTTGGCTACTTCGGGCAAGGGTGCTCGGCGCCGCCCGCCGCCTGCGAGGGCCGCGGGCGCGCCAGCGGCCAAAACAGCGCCTCCTCCCCCTGTCCCAGCAGCTGGGCCCTCGCACGCCCCAAGGGAAGGGCGCTCCGCTGTCCCAGACGTCGAGGTCGGCGGAGGATACTGCCCACTCCGACGCTCTCGCGTCACCCACGGCGCGGCCCGTATCCAGCAGCAGGAGGAACCACAGCAGCCGCAGCCACCAAGGGGTCGCTGTCCGTGAGGGCCGCCCCTTGCTCAGCGAGGGCCTTAGCGAGGCACGGCTCCACCTGCCGTGCTCCTTCTTGGTCTGCCGTGCTCATGTGCGGTCTGCCGTGCTCCTGTGCGGTCTGCCGTGCGAACGTGTGGACTGCCGTGCTCATTTGGGGTCTGCCTTGCTCCTTTGTGGTTTGCCGCGCTCCTGTGTGGTCTGCCGTGCTCCTGTGTGGTCAGCAGACCCAGGGCTGAGGGAAGGCTGGAGCAGTGCTCTGGTGGTCCTTCACCCGCCCAGCTCCGTCCCCTCCCACTCTGGACCGATCTTGCGGGAAGCTGGCTTGTGGCAGCGCATCGCGCGTCGGCCGCCAGCCCAGGTGCCGGCCCGGGCGTTCGGTTCGAGCGCCGGCCTGGGTGCCGGAATCGGCCCGGAAGGGGTTCCAGGGCGCCGGGAGCAGAAAATCAATATTTTCGAAAGAAAAATATGTCTTGGAGTGGCCTTTTTTCCGCACCGCCTCGGAATTCAATTTTCCGGCGCCGGCCGGCGCCGGAACCGGCCCGGGCGCTGGCCCGGGTGCTGGCCCAGGCGTTCGGCTCGAGCGCCGGCCCGGGTGCCGGAAGCGGCCCGGAAGGGGTTCCCGGGCGCCGGGAGCAGAAAATCAATATTTTCGAAAGAAAAATATGTCTTGGAGTGGCCTTTTTTCGGCACCGCCTCGGAATTCAATTTTCCGGCGCCGGCCGGCGCCGGAACCGGCCCGGGCGCTGGCCCGGGTGCTGGCCCGGGCGTTTGGCTCGAGCGCCGGCCCGGGTGCCAGAAGCGGCCCGGAAGGGGTTCCCGGGCGCCGGGAGCAGAAAATCAATATTTTCGAAAGAAAAATATGTCTTGGAGTGGCCTTTTTTCGGCACCGCCTCGGAATTCAATTTTCCGGCGCCGGCCGGCGCCGGAACCGGCCCAGGCTGCCGTGCTCCTGTGTGGTCAGCCGTGCTCCTGAGGCGTCTACGGTGCTCTTTTGGGGTCTGCCGTACTCATTTGGGGTCTGCCGTGCTCCTGTGGTCGGCCGTGCTCATTTGGGGTCTGCCGCGCGCCTGTGAGATCTGCCGTGCTCCTGTTGGGGAAACGCCAGCGGCGTTCGGGGTACAACAAAAAGGCGCGTTTATGTTGTACCCGCGCGCGGTCTGCCGTGCTCCTGTGGGTTCCGCCGTGCTCCTGTGGCGTCTGCCGTGCTCCTGTGGCGTCTGCCGGGCTCCTGTGTGGTCTGCCGTGCTCCTTTGTGGTCTGCCGTGCTCCTGTGGAGTCTGCCGTGCTCCTGTGTGGTCTGCCGTGCTCTTGTGGTCTGCCGTGCTCATTTGGGATTTGCCGTGCTCATGTGGGGTCTGCCGTACTCCTGTGTGGTCTGCCGTGCTCCGGTGGTCTGCCGTGCTCCTTTGGGGTCTGCCTTGCTACTGTGGGGTCTGCCGTGCTCCTGTGTGGTCTGCCGTGCTCCTGTGGTTTGCCTTGCTCCTGTGTGGTCTGCCGTGCTCCTTTTGGGTCTGCTCTGCCGTGCTCCTGTGGGGTCTGCCGTGCTCCTGTGGGGTCTGCCGTGCTCTTGTGGGGTCTGCCGTGCTCTTGTGTGGTCTGCCGTGCTCCTTTGTGGTCTGCCGTGCTCCTGTGTGGTCTGCCGTGTGCTCTGTGTGGTCTGCCGTGCTCCTGTTGGTCTGCCGTGCTCTTCTGTGGTCTGCCGTGCTCCTATGGGGTCTGCCGTTGTTCGGCCGTCTTGAGGGCACTCTTAGGGCATAGTCTGCCGTGCTCCTCGTCTTGGTCTGCCGTGCTCCTCGTCTTGGTCATCCTTTCCGTCGTCTTGAGGGCGCTCTTGGTGCCTGGTCTGCCGTGCTCCTCGTCTTGGTCTGCCGTGCTCCTCTCGGTTCCTAAGCCTGGTCTGCCGTGCTCCTCGTCTTGGTCTGCCGTGCTCCTCTCGGTTCCTACGCGCGGTCTGCCGTGCTCCTGTGGGGAGCACGGCAGACCACAGGAGCACGGCAGACCACACAGGAGCACGGCAGACCACACCTCGATTTTTTGAGGATGTCTCGAGCGAAATGGCCGTGGTCTGCCGTGCTCCACACAGGAGCACGGCAGACCACCTGCTCATTTTCTGAGGACGTCCCGAGCGAAAACGTCATTTTTAACATAAGAGGTTCTAAAACACCTCTGTCGGCATCTCATTTTTTCGAGGATGTCTCGAGCGAAACGCTCATTTTTCATGCATAACAAAAATTTTTGATATTTTTCAACATCCCGATTTTTTGAGGATGTCTCGAGCGAAACCGTCATTTTTAACATAAGACGTCTTAAACGATAGCCTCCAACACCTCGATTGTTCGAGGATGTCTCGAGCGAAATGGCCATTTTGGGGAATCCGCCAACGAAAACTCCCGTGCGGCCCCGCAACCCATAGATATAATATATATATATATATATATATACATATATATATATATATATATATTTATTTACTCAAAGATTCAGCCAGAACGTCCCGCTTGCTTCTCGTACCTCGAAGACGCTTCCCGTCATCCGCCAGCGAGGTGCGGGATGGAATCGGTACCCCTTAGTTAAAGAAAATTAAGCCCCTGAACCAACGGTGCACGCCGGAGGCGCTTCCCGTCATCCGCCACCGTGCGTCTGGCACGAAGCGAAGTGCCCCAAGGCTCACGCAGCCCTGAGAGGTAGAAGGTTTGTAAAGTTCTTCAGGGCCCAGACCTCCGGTTTCCTGGGCGCTGCCAGGAATTGCTGGGAGTTCCCAGGGTGTGTCGCATGCGTCTTCTGAAAGCCAGGGGGGTCCCAAAGCGGGCCAAGGAAGCCCGGGAGGCCGCCCAGATGATCCTAGAGGCGTCCAAGTCGCGCCATGATCGATCGCAACCAGGCTCCCAAGATGGCATCAAGGCGGCCAAAGAGGCCTTCAAGAAGCTCCAAGGAGGCCCCAAGGCACCCCCAAGAGGGACCCAAGAGGTAAACATAATTAATTGTCTTTAAGTTATTGAATGATTTTGGTGTTGTCGCCTTTTCGGCTTCCCGACGCTCCAAGACGGCCCAAGAGGCCCCCATATCGCAACAAGACAGCCGAGGAGGCCTCAAACAGAGCCCCAAAACGGCCCAAGAGGCCCCGAAGACAGCTCCAAGAGGGGCCCAGACGGGAGACCCGAACAGACACTTCGAGCCCTCGGCCCCGAGAAGCCCCCAGGAGGCCCCAACAGGCCCCCAAGAAGCCTCCAAGAGGCTCCGAGAGGCACCCAAGAGGCCCCCAGCCCAAGAGGCCCCTGGCCAAGAAGCCCTCCACAGGCCCCCGAGAGGCCCCCAAACTCCCCCCCCCCCCAAAGGCCCCCGAGAGCGATCCGAAGAGACCCCACGACACATCCGTAGGACTCAGACCAACAACCCAAGCACGGTGGCGGGACGGGCCGAAGGCCATTTGATGTCTATCGGTCTCTCTATCTTTCGAGCTCACAGACACTCTAACTATATAGATCAGTCTCCGTGTCGCTATATATCTTAGCCAGCGCGGACCACTAACAGTGATCCCTTGCAACCTATGCGACGCGATCTAGCTGGTGCCATAGATGTGGTGCAATCTTGGTGCTGCAGTCCATCTGATGCAATCAATGCTTTGCAAAGCCATGCAAAGAAATGCAGTGCAACGCAAATCAACCCAAAACAATGCAAAGCAGTGAAACGCAGCACAAAGCAACGCAAAGCAATGCAAGGCAATGCAAGGCCATGCAGAACACTGCAAAGCTATACAAAGCAATGCATAGCGCTGCAAAGCAATGAAGAGCAATGCGAAGCAGCAAGGCAACACAACGCACTGCAATGAAATGCCAAGCAACGCAACGCAATGCAATAGCAATGCACTACAAATGAGCAAACCATACAAATCAATGCAACGAAATGCAGACAACATGCAAGGAATCGAACCATAATGCAAAGTCATGCAAGCCATGCACATCAACGCAAAGCAATGCAACGCCATGCAAAGCAATGCAACGCCATGCAAATCAATGCAAAACAGCGCAACGCAGTACAACTTAACGCATTGTAGTGCAACCTGAAACAAATAAATGCAAACCAATGCGCAGCAATGCGAAACAATCCACACAATGTAAAGCAATACAATGCAATGTAATGCAGTAGACATGCGATAACAATGACATTGCAAAGCAATGCAAATGAAAAGTAATGCAAACCAATGCAAGGCAATGCAAAGCAACGCAAGGCAAGGCAGTGCTGTGTATGGGGTTGAAGTACAAGAGTACAGAACCCCTGATCCGTTGGTAGAGAGATGGAGGGATAGATGGATATCTTTCCCTCCCAAGCGATCAAGGTACGATCGCTCCAACTCAGCACCTGGGCCCAAACGGCCAGGTGCGGGAGAGGTAAGGATAAGGAGTATATACGAGGGTATTACACGGGTTCCATACACACACCCCGTCCCGAATCCCGCCCGTGAAGGCAGGACTCGGGATCAGGAGGATGGAATCCGTAACCTCTGAACTCCTTTACCTTAAGTCTGAAAGGCAGCTGGGCTAAAAGTCAGCGGAGCCCAGTTGCAAGTTGAGGTAAGAAGAGATACCTTGGGTCTCTTTTTCTTCTCCAGGCGGTCTTTGCCGCCCCCTCGGTGCGCCCCCCAAAACGCTTCGGCACTCGAGGGAGGAGAAGAATGAGACAAAGGTAGGCGGAGATAGAAGATCTGAGCACCGAGGCAACGTAAACCGCCTCGCAAGATTTGCGAGGCAGGTGTTGCCACCAGCTATCAGATTATTCTCGACGCAATATTGTTAAATTGTTAAAATATACATGCTAAGATCGTGCTGATGAACACAATCTTGAAATCAAACACAAGTCTGCCTAAAAGCAAATGTATGCCCATATCGTGTTGACGAACGCGATCCTGAAAGAAATGCAAATCTGCGTTAAAGCAGGTACCTGGCCAGGAGAAAATGTCGTGTTGATGAACACGAAAATGATGTATAAAAATCTGTTTGGCGACTCCCGTTGGCGTTGCTCCTTAGGAGGCTGCCTCGGTGATCGCAAAAGATATCTATATGTGTGTATGGCCACTTGTGTGAAAGATTGAAGTGGCCTAAAAGAATGTATTAGCCACCGCTCAAGGCGAACTTTGATGAACGGAAGTTCTGCTCTTGAGCAGTGGGCCTTGCGGCCGGCACACTACGCGTCGCCGTCCTTGTAGAACCTGCGGTCCCACACCCTCTGGCCGTTGTACGTCACATAGCTTGTCGTAAACGTTTCCCAAGTTGTCCTCGGGATCCAGTTGCGGAACCAATCGTTGTACGTGATATCCTGGATGTACACATACTCATCGTTGTTGATCGCAATGTAGATCCAACATTTGATGTAGTAACTCCAGTATCGAAGACCCCAATCGCTGTCCTCGAGGTTGTGGCGCCAGTAAGCTGCGTAATCAGATGTACGTGCTCTCTTGGCGCGCGGCATCGCGGGCATGTAGTCCTCCGCGCCTGAGGCGCTGGATGCAGCGGCGTCGCCAGGAGCAGGGCGCGGCGGCGGGCGCGGCGGCGGCCGCGGCTCCATGGCGTCATCGGACTGTTGGGAGTGTGTATCTGGATCGGTTCTCATCCCTGTACTACCCCCCCTCTGGTCAGTGTGTGACGGATCGAGGGAGCCTATCAGCTCGTTGGCAATCGCGGCAAGCTTGCGCTGGGTGAACTGTTCACGGGTTCCGTCCCCTCGAGGGAGAGAAACCGTAATCAGTCCGCGCGCCTGCCGCGTCTGCCTGTCAATGCGTCCCTCGTTCAGCCACCACTTTCTCCGACCAGCCTGTCCTGTCCTAATACTGACGTCAAGGATGTCCCACGCGTCGCGCATGTCCTCGACTCTCCAGGGCTTCTTGCCGACATTCACGCGGGCTCCTGTCATCTGATGATGGAATCTGAGGTCGTTGAGAAAGCGTTGAATGAGATTGGCGTATGGGTAGTACAGAGGTCGGTCGTCCTCGGATTCGCCCATTAATCTGCATTCATGTGCAGGCGGGCTACCGGCTTCGACCCACTTCTGATACCTCTTTTTGGACGTATTGGCCAATCTCCGCAACTGATCTTTCTCTGTGCCTATGGGGGATCGCGCACCCGTCATAATGACATGTGCGCCATCCTGCATGTATCTCGCGACCTGGTCCTCGGACAACGTCGTCTTGATCCAGTTCGTCAACTTCTGGAGGTACGCGAGGTCACTCTGTGTGGCGGTGCTCTTACCTGTGGCGCCTACGGCCACAGTGTATTGCCAACATATACCACAGAGTGTGCCGTTACCTGTGACGATCCCGAGGGACAGATCTCGACCGCAATTGTTGCAGAGCGGTATGGGATGCAAGATCGTCTCGGGGGCCCCTGCCGAAGTCAGGTGATCGCGGGATCCCCAGCGGGTGTCCTGACCGCGAGCGAGGCTCTGACCGATCTGATTGATCGCCTCACGATTGATCTCGGTGTTTGGTCTGGAAGCGATCGATCTGCTTAAACCCTCGATCTCGATCCGAGACAACCTTTCCCCTGGCAGTCCTGTGTACTCTATCTTGACGTTGTCGGTATCCTCAGTACCGCCATGGCATACGTTCTCCTCACGAAGACGGCGAGCCTGCTTCTGCAAGCTAGCCTCGTTGTCGCCCTCCTCGCGCTTGAGTCCCGTCTGCTCGGCTATGATACGTACCATAGTCTCCTGATCGGGAGCTGCAGACGCAACACTGCCTGGGTCCTGGGGAATATCCTGCCCAGCGCCTTCCTCTCGAGGCGCAGCAGGTGTTTCCACCAGCTCTTCCCACACAGGAAACTCTGGATCGCCGCATGTCGCAGTACAATTTTTGTATAGGTCACGCAATGCCTGAAGTGCAGGATGGTTGTCATGGATGACTTCCTTGGCGAAATCTGGTAGCTCCACAATACTATCTTTCAAGATGTTCTGGTATACTTTGGAAATCCATTGAAAGATGCCAGTGGTCGACTCCTTGATAGTCTCTGGGTCGAGGTAGTGTACCAACTTTTTGAAGAAATGATCTGCACCACAATTGGGTAAGTCACGTGCCCACTTGTGGGTATGATTGTAGTTCAATTGATATGACTCCGCATTCCATGCTTTCGATCCAAATCGAATTTCAAATTGGAAATGTGACTGAATTTTGTCCATTACGATTCTGTCTGCGCCACTGTGTATCTCGATGATCTGCCTCATCTTGATCGTAGGCGAATCCACCAATAACGCCGATGTCCAACAATACACGCGGCAATCATCAGACTGTCTAATCCATCTTGAATCCTCGTCGGGGTCGTAATCTGGACGGTCAAGGAAATTCGATGGCGGATCGATGATGTTATCGAGGATGCTTGCCTCGATCTGCTCTTCTGCTTGGATGTCTGCCGAGAGGTCTGCCCTCATGTTGTCGTTCACAGCCCTCTCATCTGCAGTAAGAACGATATTTGATATGTCCACGATTACGGTGATCAGTGGATCATGCGATGATGCTGTACCCAGTCGAGGAATGTCGCCCGTCTGAGCGTTGTCCTCGGCAGGTGTGCCCACCAGCTCGTCTGGGTCAGGTGTCCGTGGAGCGGGCCTTCTTGGTGGTGTACGCGGAATACGTGGTCTATGGATGCTAGGCATTCCAAGGTATGGTAAGCTGCCGCTAATCTTGTGCTGCAGTATCTCCTCGCTGCATGATGTCGGGCCTTTCAGGGCAGTCTCCATCCATGTTGGATCGATGGCGTGTTCTTCGATACGAATCGGTAATGCAAATACGACGCCCTTGAGGGGCATGCTTTTGTCATTATACCAGATATTTACCCATCGTAAACCGTAGTTGAGAATAGGTACTTGTACCGCAAAGAACTTGTCGAAGATGCCGAAATGGATGATTGGACCATATATGTGTCCCTTGGACAAGGCAATCTTGGTATTGTGATTGCCTTTGGGCCAGTGGTTGTCGTAGTGGAAGCATTTGGTAGAACCCCAATTCTTAATGACAATGAAGTCGCCCATTCGAACATCGTTAAATGCAGGACGACGATCCCAATCTTTTTGCATGATCTTTGACGTGATTGGTCGAAGAGCTTCACGACAGTGTGACAATGCAATTAACCATTCTTTATCATCTGCTTTGTGATTGGTCTCCTGAATCATAGCACGTACTATTTGCTCGTCCAAGGCGTCCTCTGCGGATGTACGGCCAGCAGGGGTTTCCCCCGGCCTGGCCGAGGGTGCTGATGCTGGCGTCGTCCTTGGAGGCTCCATGTCGTGGTCGGGGTCGATAGGTGCCAATCCAGGTGGGTCGTCAATAAGTTCTCCAGGGAGGCAGGCGCAAATCTCGTACTTGCTCAATGGCTCTCTGGCTGCCAATGGCGGGTAGTCCCATGGGTCGCCGTCTGGCCACAACTGCTGGCCATGCATGTGGTGTGGTTTGAGGCGGCGAATTGCAATAATTGCCGCAGCGGGTACCACGTCCTCAGTCATGATAGCGCCCTGAGCACCCAACCAAAATCTGCAACCTGCTTTTGTGGCGATTTCCATGTTGATCACCAGCTCGACTTCGTTCTTGTAGCTGTTGAACTTGTACGATTCCACTGAAGTATGTGGGTTCTTTTGAACGTTGTTCAAATATGTGCTAGAACTGAAGAATGCCTCAGATCGCTGCGGTGGTTTGTAAGTTCTGTCTCTCTGAGAATGTGGTTCAACATATCCAGGAATGATCCCTGTCTTCAATATGTTCTTCCAGGCACGGGATGCTGTGCCATGATGGAGATATTTGACATCTGTCCACTGTAAGCTCTCCCATCCCATGTTCCATGGCTTTGAAGATGGGTTGACACAACTGTGACCACCAACGCACCGAATAGCAATAACGCTGTTCCAGTCAAAAGTGCTGGGGTCACCTCCGTCAGGAATCGGCTTGGCGCATATCTCGGTTCTGTTTTTCTGCGGGTCAATATGCTTCTGGAACGCACGAATAATGAATATCGGATAGTAGTCGTTCCAATCGGTGTATCCATCATTTTCACCGTATTTCTTGAAATGTGCCACTGCCGCTTCCATGGATGGTCCATTGTGTCTTTCTTTGCGATCTCGGAATTTCCATTCAACCATTTCTTTAAATGATTTCCAATTGCTTGGAATCTTTCAATCATTCTTTGTTGTTTTGTCCCAGATATCAATACGTCTGTCATGAAATTGGTTGATCCAAAACTTTTTGTAGTGAATCTCGTGGCGTAACATAGTCGTGATGTCTTTGCTCATGTATTTGTTTGTTCCCAGCCATTCTTCATCAATTAGCTCAGGACCATAACGTACATCGTCGTAATGTGGCAATGGTATCCATTTCCACTCTGGGAAACAACCAGATTGTGCGATGTCAGGCGCATGAGCTATCACACTATCATCATGCAGTAGCTGCTCGTACCACTCCTGGTCTTCGATGCAGGCAAATCCATTGATCGCTTTCGTGCCCCGCAACATTGGGCACATGTATGGATGGTCATCTTTGACGCCTGCCTGTAGCTTCCATTCGCGAATAGTGCATGAGTTGTCGAAGATCCCGAGCTTGCTGGTATCCTCGTGCATAGAACGCTCACAGCTGTCCTGCCATGACAATATATTCATCTCATGTGGAGAAGGCTCCTCCTCGGCAGGAGTTGCCTCCAGCTCCATTGCCTCGAGGTCGGTGCCGTCATCAGGGATCGGTACCGCCTCAGCTTTTGGGAGCTGATCTGCTGGTTGTTGTTCTGCTTTAGGCTCTGGAGTCGATGATTGCGACGCTTTGATCGATTGCGGTCCAGGTTGCAGTGGATCAGGCAATGGGCCTGGTGGGGCTGGCTGTGCTGTGTCATCAGCTGCCCTCCATACGGCTGTAGGGACATTAGGGTCATGACCCAAAGCCACTCGATCCAGTGCATTCTGTTTGAAGAATGTTTTGCATGCCTCGATGTTCTTCTCGTTCTCGGCAGCTGGGCCGATGCGGTGAGAAGACAATCTGTTTTCTTCTGCAATGAGTCTTGATTTGGTCGCATTATCGTCTCCATCCAAGTCTTTGATCTGGTGTAAGAATTGCTCGAATACAACCCAAGCAACTGCATGTGCATCTTCAACAGTTTTGACTATCTTGGGTTCGAGAAGTTCATTTTTCTCCAGAGAATGCCAAGATGCCCAAGCCCCAGGGTATTCTTTGATCAACAGCATAAGGTACTGGAATAAGTCATTGTATGCCATAACCCATGGATCATTATCAGGAAGGGTTTGGTCAGGATCGCCAGGGTCAGGTGCTGGCGTACGCGTCGACCTTCCAGGAGTCGGCTCAGTCGTGTCGCCCGTCTCGGCAGGCAGTGACGCCGGCAATGTGCCCTCGGCACATGACGCCATCCACGCACAATGAGCCATCTCGTTTGCCGTCTGTGTCATCAATGTCGTGAGGCTGAGGTCTCTTTTCCATTCGTTTGTCAACTTTTCTCTGAATTCCAGGGCTGCCATGATTTCTTTGGCCTGCGTGTAGGCCTGGTTGTCCGTGACAGAAATCAGCAATGGCGGCCTGAATGGATATGGCTGAGAAGGAAGAGACTGTATCAAGGCGCAAAAATTGCGATAGCATACTGCGTCGCAGAATTGCGTTGTAAACATTGCCATGTTATGGTTGTTCTGTTTGGCGTGCCAAGCCTGTGGGGTAACCCTGTCGTACGTATCCACCCAATGGTCGGATGGAAGAACAGTGATACCACGGTTCTGCATGATAGTGATCAAGTCGCTCGTGTGGTGATCAAAGTTCGGGTGTGCGCCCCATTGCGCTGCTTTTCCAGGTCCCATGACCGTGGGGCAGCGAAAATACTGCATCACATCGACAAAACGTGATACGTCCACGAGCACGTGCACGGGCATGAGCGTCGGGACGCCGCCCTCACATTCCATCTTTTGGAGCTCGTGTACGTTGGTAGGAGCACGACTGTGATGTCGGCGCATGTCGATGGTGTTCTGTCCAGGATTAGCACATGCGATGTCGTTCGCACTCCATACTACCATGGCATTGAGTCCCCTGTGATAGTGTCTTTGTTTTATGGATGATGGGAAATCATTGGCCCAGTATTCCCAGATGGTCTCGTTCAACTCGCGCCACTTCTTGATGGAAGCGTTGTCGCTTTGAAACATGAGGCCTCTGGCTTCGCGGATCTTCCTGATCATATTGCGCTGCTCGGGAGTATTCTCAAACTGATTGTTGGGAAGAGCGTTGATACGGCTTTCCTCTTTCTCGAAACGTTGCTTGCGTAGTTCCTCCATTCCGTATCGTACGCCCTCATAACCAGCTTCAGGCAAGAGAACGCAATCTTGACCAATCGGCGTATCATTCTGTCTGAACCATTCCCTGTAATTGCCAAAAGAGAATGCCCACATCATGATGTCGTCGCGAATCATGGTCGACAGGTGCTCAAGAGTAGCGCAACCCATGTATTCCGCGCGGTTAAGGCACGGCATGAATAGCGGTACGAGAGCAGTATTTGATGCTTTGGCGAGGTCGATTCTCTTCTGGGCAGCGTTGAGCTCGTCGATGCCGAAAGTGGGGTACTTCTTGCGTTTTGCACCCTTAGCCCCTTTCTTCGGATGCATAATCCATGTTGAATCAGTGTACAAGTTGGTCCATTTGTACGCATGACCCGATGGCCCAAATGCATGATGTAATAGTAGTCCCAAGCCCTCTTGTACGAGGGGGTGCCACCCATTGTCAGACAATAGGGTAGAAACCAAGCGACCACCACAGAAAACACTGTATTTTGCGTGGTCCAGCTCAAATGGGTCAACATCATTGCCAGGGGTCATGCCAGGGTCGTTCGAACTCATGTGGTCAGCAGCGTCGCCGAAGAAGTCGTTGCCCTCGTTGTATGGTGTCCAACGATAGGTACGTTCTGTTTCTTGTGGATCATCCAATATCGCCACCCAACCATTCGGATGGTCGGATGGTGTTGCCACCGTCTTGGAGTTTGATCCGATACTTCCAAAGCCTCCGCGCGCAGTCAACCATGTAGTAAGCTTGCGGCGGAACTTCTTTGTTTGGGTAAGGTCGGAAAATGCTCTCGTGTTGGTGACCAAGTTATCTTCGACGATGTGACCGATGTGTCCAGATGTATCCGATGTCCTGGCAATGCCAGGTGGACGAGTAGGTAGCTTGGCCATTGCACGATCAATTTTTGGAGCATAGCATGGCGTTACCAATCCATTCTGGTATACATCGGATGGTGCAGTCAGACCATTGTTGTAATAGTTTTGCGTATCCGTAACGCTGTCCTCGGTGTATTGTCCCAGAACTGCACTGCCAATTTTGGACCAATCGTTGTGAATCATCATCCACTCCGTCTTCAGTATCATTGTAGTAAAGTTTGATGGTGGACATTTGCGATCTGATCCTGGGATCGTCGCATTCAAATGATCATGTAGTCCACGAACACTGTCTTGTACTGAAGGATTACGATTGAAAAGGCTGGAATTCATACACATAGCACGCATGAAAGATAGCCACGGCGTAGCTGTGAACGCGTTGTACTCGTAGTTGGCGTTGCCGCCGACGGATCCACTCTCAGTGCTGGCCCATTTCTTCGCCTCGACGGACGCGAATCGGGCAAGTTCACGGATAGAAGACTCGCCGGGTACGCGGAGATCAAATTCTCCGCTCCGATCGGCACGCCGTTGATGTATGTATATGTAACCATCTTCGGGATCACGAGGACGACCAGTTTGAGCGTGGTACGCGAAGCCCACGCGGTCATCGTCCCTGGCGTTCGGGTCGTACTCCTTGTCGTAGCCGATGGGCCAGCCGACGAGGTTGAGCGGCTGTGCCTGATCCATCTCGTGGATGGAGGGGTCGGGATTAGAACCGATCTCACTTATTTTTGCCTCGCAAGCGGCAAACATGATGCTTGTAAGCTTTGCAGCTCGAGTCGTAAAATTGCTGCGGTGTGAACGAATAATCAATGTCCTAACTCTCTCTCTGCATCTCGTTGAGGTGAGGGAGGATGGCGAGGATGTCTACCGTGCGGTGAACGTGCGCGTGAACGAGGTGCGCGCGACGCAGTATCTGCGGCTGGTACGCCATAGTGGTACATGCATGCACATAGTCCCTCATGGTTAGCTTGCCCAACACACTGAAATCCGCATTCTGATCCTACCTCGCCCCATCTTTCTTTTTCCGTCAGCAATATCTTGCATATTTCTGGGCATCCATTCAATTTAGGAGGTTCCGCTTCATGAGGTAAACCGTCGGGCCTCCGAGGCCCTCGTATCGGCGGACATTGTATCGGAGTAACAGGAAAAATAAGCGAGTGTTCCAAGAGGTCCTTCCAAAGGTCTGCTTTCTTGGTCTCGAAATGTTTGGTCATCATATCTGCGATCTGCTCTTTTGTTCCTACATATTTAAGCTCGATATGTTCAATTTGGCATGTTTCGCATATCCAATCCAGATTGATACGATGAGTACGATGAAGATGACGAAGTGCTGGTGTACGTCCCTTTTGGACAATTTTGATAACGGCCTGGTTATCCTCCAGGACGATAAGTCGTACTTTCGGTGCACTGATCTCTGGAGCTGGCTCTGGATCCACGTGTAGTACGGTACCTTCATGGGATATTGTACGTCTCTTTGGAGTCGTAGGCAAATCCGTATTTAGCGGTAGTTGCCTACGGCTAGGAGAAGATCCCCGAGCAGGGGGTGCCTTGCGAGGCGATGGATTACGCTTCTTTTTGGCTGCCAATGTAGGACAGATCGCCGGGTCAACGTGTCGATGGCAACTCAGGCATGTATTCTTCTCTTTGCATGTTTTGGCAACTCCCACCACGGCTTCCCAGAATGATAGTAGTGGTAACCCTTCCAGTCGTAGTGCGGAATCGAGAGCAACGATCTCCGATTCAGTTAGATGAATGTGAAACAACCGTTTGTTTCTTACATACAGCGTTGACTGGAAAGAACGTATTGGGTCCAACAAGCGCAGCAAAAACACCGGTAGTGGATTTGGAGGATGTAATGCAATCAGCGAACGAGGCGTCAGTGAACAGCATGATGGATAACTTGTCTGACGAATCGCCTATCCATCCGTGTAAGCAATGTGTACGCGTCGTTTTGATGTAGCATATCAACCGATGTAGACGTTTGTCACATGTAGTATTCCATTTGGTAATTTCTCTGGCCAACATACATACCGGATGTAGAAGATCGAAACGACAGCAACGTGCCAAGTACAGGATCTTCATTAGTACACTTGCCGCGTCCTGGCCGAGAACGCCCTCGTCTGAATAGTCGGACTCAGTGAAGGAGGTGTCCTCGATGCCAGGGGTCTCTGCGTCGGGTAGATCATGGTATGTGGCGGGTATGGTATTGGTAGAAGTTGTGTCGACCGATTTTGCTGGGCTGGATGATCTTGTCCGTGCGTTGAGCACACTAGTAGGTCTGGCGACCGACCCGGAGGAGGATGGCGATTTGGATCGCGAAGCCCTCGGCGAGTCGGATCGTTTCCGACGTTACCCTGTTCCCTGGGCGCGCTTGGAGGCGCATTCCAGGTACCGCTCAATGCACTGATCTGTAAAACCAAGCATATCATGTCGAATGCCACGAACGTGTTTTGCCGTATTGTATTCTTTCTCTGCGTATTGTGGACATTCTTTTGTCGAAGATGCTCTGCGGTACATCATATGCTTGTTGTCCACAACCCAAATATTGTGAGTATGGAGTAGGTGGATCCAAATCGATACCGCTTTTACGAATATAATCCCAGCCAGTCTGTAGATTATGAGCTGGGCCGGCCAATTTGAAATCGTCCACATATACTGAAAGTATCAGTCCCAGTTTGTTGTGTCTCCATACACATTCCCATCCTGAAATAGGCTCGAAACCGACGCTTTCCAAGCATGTACGGCATTTTCGTTCCCAAAAGACACCTGCAAGAGGGTGTCCGTATAGTGCCAATCGCAATCGGCACACTGGGTTCTTGTATTTTGACCATGATGTCGGTTGTCGCCATTTTGGTATAGTAATCCAAGTATCAACTGGATCAATTCGTCCGTCGCCGTATACTAGTGCCTGCGTGTAAGCTCCAGGTGCGTCACTTTGCTCTCCCGCATATTGCGGTAATAACGCAGTAGCATCGCAAAATTTGGAAGCCTCTATATGCGAAGCACTGGAAGCGGCGTCGGCGAATATGGCGGCCAAACCAGTTTCATCTTTGCCTGTATTGCCCTGAACCACCACTCTGCCCTTGAATTTACGTAGATCAGGAGGAAGTTCTTCATGTTTGACTGAAGATAGCTCCAAGATATTGAAGAAATGCACCTTTGTTCCATTGCGAATAGCTTGTGACTCAATATCAGCTTTTTCTGCAACAGTCTCCAACATCCATGTTTGTTTCTTTTCCAATCTCTCGTATTCTTTTCGTAGGGCTTCTTGTGCACGTGGTTCTGCGGCAACTTCTTTCTTACTCAGGTTTCTGGTAACTAATGCTGGGCGTGACCATGTCGAATCTGGTATTTTATCTCTGTGTGCCGGCATGTAGTTGGTCTCACGTGGCATGGTTGGTATTGCTACCGACTGGGTGAACTTGCGTATGAGCGGGTTCAAAGTCCCAAAGTCGGTTCCTTCATTATCCACAAATACCAAAGCACGTTCTTCTCCATCGTGCTGTTGTGGTAGTTGACGGTAGTATAGTACCGTGGTAATGTCACGTGGCCCACCAGGTAATTTGGCATACAGTATTTCTTTGTTTGTCACGCCTTTGACGTTCTCGTCGCGGATGACGTCGCCATTGTCAGTGTCGTATGTAATCCGTCGTTCCACAGTATTCCATGTGGGTCCGCCTGATGTAGTAGTACGGAAATTGTTGACCTGTTTATCCTGTCTTGTCCACACTCTCAATGCAGCACGATCACGAATCTCACGGGCTCGTTTAACGTCGTTGGCGTAATCGATTTCTTTCTTTTGCTGTCCACGGGAAAGTGTTTTCCAATGCTCGGGAAGAACGTGATCAGGACGTGTAGTAGTCTGCACGCGTGTCTCGCGTCCACGAACCACCATTTTGCCGTCTGGCGTTATTTTTGGAAGCTCATAGAACTGAATCGTGCCTGTCCATGGCTCGCTTAACTCCCTGTGGTCGTTGGCGCTAACACCATCCCAAACATCTCGGAAGTTACTTTCGCCCTCGAAAGTAGAAGTCGTTTTGAAATCTCGTGTCACGTCGAGTTGGTCAACAGGTACTGGTATATTCATGACGTCGTCCGTTGGGATGAATAGTTTCTTTCTTGGGGTACAAATGTGTCTGATGACGCAATATCCACGCTGTTCCCAGTAGTCTGGCTCCGGCGCTGGTGCAGCAACTTCAGAAGCCGATGTCTGGATATCAATAGCGTTATCTTCCGTTGTCATCATGGACGGATCATCCCATTCCTTAGGGTAAGAAAGTGGAGGATCAGGCATTGGCTTGTCACCCAAGGGGCGAGAAGTAGATGCCTTCACCTCGTCGTGCGCCTCAGGGTTATGATGTCGCAGAGTACCATCTTTCACGGGGTAGGTGAACTTGCCATCAGGAATGATGATGTCTTTGACTCTGTGCACATGACACAGATCACCATCAGGATTCTTGGCGTATGTAGCCGTGTCCAAAACAAGGTAGTCACCTGACCATCGTCCACCAGAGTGTAAGTGGTAACCCATGAATAACCCTTCCCGAGTGTTTTCTTTAAATTTTGCAGTCTCGTTGTTAATCTCGGGGTTGAGGCATTTCCAAAATATCCGAGCACCGAATGGTATGCAGTGCCCAGGAAAGCTTTCGCCAAATCTTATTTCATGAGCTGTCTTTTCTGCATGCTCCTCGTTGAGGGCAGCGACGCCCGTGGATGTATGCACAAAGTTGTGTCCACAGCAAAAGGCTTGCATGGCCTCTTTCCACCATTCGTGTCCCAGACCAGACATATGTAACACAGCTCTGGTACCAAGAATGACAATTTTGACAACGCGCTCAATCAATCCATTTGTCTGTGGACGATGTGGCGTACTCGTGTCGTGTCTCCATCCCAGTTGGCGGCAAGCTTTCTGAAGCTCTCCAGAGTTGTCTGTGTAGATGTGCTTCACTTCATCGTTCGCGGCGATGAACTGTTGAAAGGATGCCTTTGTAGTAGCTGCGTCTTTGTGTAGCGCTGGGTAGGCCATGAAGATGCCAGTATATCTGTCAAGGACAACAAGTGCATATTTGTCGCCATGTTTGTCCGCGGCATCGTCTTTGGCCAGTACGACATGGTCAGCAGTTAGAGCTTCACCGAACTCCTTCGGGACAAAAGCTTCGTAGGCGTTATCTTCTTCGGTGGGGTCTGCCGGTGGATGTGGTTTGCGCTGTCGTCTACACGGGGCATTCTGTGCCATCGTACGAGAAAAGATCTCACAGTCAGGATGTTTTGGGCTGTGAGTCATGTAATGCATCGGGTCGATCGGTTTCTTTTGTCTGTTGGGCAGAACTCGATCATTGTCTGGATGCGTTCGTGTGGGTGTCTCTGTCGGTATGTCGTTGTCTGCTTGAGCTATATCGAACCCCCCGCATTGTGGAGGAGAACACTGCGTCTGAGACGTAGGCGAGTCGGTGGTTGTGTCCACGCTGGGCTCGTCTGTGCGTGTGTCGGGAGGTTCTTCGACCGTGATGGTCCGTGCTCCTCCTCCCTCTCCGACATGTGGTCTCTTGGGGCAGGTCCCTATGTGGGGTCGTAGCTCGTCTGCAGTGGTTGGTTGCTCTGTAGTTTTGCAGCACCAACAAGTGTCGTTACAGCGGGCAGATGAACGCTTTCGCTGACGACGGCGGGGTGCTGACGAAGTGCATAAACGTGGTGGTGGTATCCGTGTTAAGTCGTCGAGTCGTAACTCTGGCACTCGATTGTTGACTGGGATCTTATACCATTGGCCCCCCGGATCCTGAAGCATGTATCCCAGCTCAGGATCCCAAAGCTGTCGAAAGCCATCAACCTCAATTAATTTTCCAACTGATAGTAATGATGGGCAGTCTGGTAAAGCAAGGGCTGAACTATGCAGTCCAACTTCGGGTAGCCGTATGTCGTAGTGCTCGTTGACGGTACGGTCACCATTTGCAGTTTCCAGAATATGTTCTTCTCGAATAGATATGCGATCCGACTCGGTCTGCGTAAGTTCATGCTTTCCCTGAATATGATGGGCAGAACCACTGTCGAGAACCCAAGACCTTGTTAATGCTGCAGTCGAACGTGGGGTGTCGACTTGCTTTGTCGTTGTTGTCGTCTGGGCAGTCTTTGATGACTGATTGACAGTGTCGTCATGCTTTCGGATCGCAGTTGGTGTGGCCACCGACTCTTTGTTGTGTCGGTAGTCGTATAGTTCGTCGTACCATAGTTGTGCCTCTTTTTGACATTCTCGTAAGGCTTCTGCACTATCATCCCACCATTTTTGTGGTAATGGATCTGGTACGTTGACGATGTCACCCTCATTCGGCAGCTCTTTCCATCTGTCCAGTCTGGCTCTGCCAGATATGGTATGGAAGTAGTAGTCCACGTTGCGTACGTCGAAGCGTATCCGACGACGTATCTTGGTAGATGTCGCTGTGGCCTTAGTGTTGGCCATGAGGGTCTTGTCACGGATGACGTAACTGCGGTCTGAACGGCGTGAACGTCTAAAGTTGGCAGGAGAACGTGCTCTAGTGTTGGGTGAACCACGGGGCGATCCGCGGCTCGGATACCGCTTGCCACGTCCTTTGTCACTGCCATATGATCGGTCACGGCCGCGTGGACTGCCGCGTCCGCCGCCACGATTGTCTCGTCCTCGGGAGGTAGATCTCGAAGACCTGTCGTAACGACTTCTCGATTGGCTGCGAGAGTCGTGGGACCTCCTGGATGTCGAACGGGATCGGTCGCATTGGCATCGGTTGTCACGTCCCTGTCGTGAATCGCTTGCGCAGCGAAACCCCCCGCGTTGTGAAGACCGTTGGCTTCCTGATCCGCGGGATGGCGATCGGCCACGGCTGTCCTGGCTGGAAGTCCGCGGTCGACTCGGGCTTCGTTCAGGAGTCTTTGCACCAGGTGCGAGATGAGCGTATTTGCATTTGTCGCCTTTTTGTGCACTTGTTCTGTGCGAAATCCTTGCGCTGTGCGACGTGCGGGTAGTTACACTTATCACCTCTGGTACATGTGTTGCGCTTGGCAAAATCGAAGCAGAATGGCCTAGATGCTGGCTTCTTGTGATTCGCAGGAGTGGACATACTACGGCGGGGGTTGCCACCAGCCGTTGATGTTCCGGAAGATTTGTTGTTCTTCCAATCCCTGGAATTTGTATGTAAAGCCTTGCACCGTTCGCCATTGCGACAATTGCCTTTCTTCCATGCAACGCACACGTTGACCTGAGATCGTGTCTCGCGTTCGTACCGTAGCTTGTTTTGATTCTTCTCCAATTGTTTAATCTCCAGTATGTCCAGGACACGCTGTCGAAGCCAACCGTAGGTACGATTCGGGCCGCTCATCTTCATGCGCTGGTGCTCGTACATGTCTTGTTGCATCCATGCATGTCTACGAACCTGTGTGCGGAATAGCGATTCCAATATCTTTGGATCGGGTACTTCTCGGCATTCCAAGAGTAAGGCGTCCCAATCGGTAATGAAACGTTGCAAGTCTTCGTCTCTCATCCTCAGTTCTTTGAGGCGCTCGAAATCGTGTAGATCGTCGTCGACGTCTGTCACTTTGTAGGACTGTAGGATATGCCAGTATATCTGGCGTCCTTTGAGCATGCGTCCTGCTTTGTGCTCTCTGGTCTCGATGAGCCTGATTTGGTAGCGTAAGTCTGAGGATAAGATGTCGCTCAGAGCGGTTGCGAGTTTGCAATCGATGCTCTCAAAGTCTCCACTGTCTTGTAAATCCTCGAATGTACATTCGGGCTGTTCTGCCACGCATAGGAAGGCGTATGCTTTGGATGGTCGCCCTGAGGCGGCCCCGAAGTTCTTTCGCACTCTTTGCTGCCACTCCAGCAGCTGCGTGATCTTAGGCAAGACAGGTACTCTGACGGTGACTGACTCCTTGATAGGCGTCGTTGTATGGACCGACACCGCAGACACTGGTTGTGAGGGTATCGGTGCACCGTCGATGGTTGGTTCTGTGCGCACAGGAGACACATGACGTGTCTGTGCAGAAGCTGCCGCGGAGGCTGCTCCTGGAGATGCACGTCGTTGTTGTCCTGCTGAAGCTTGTGGTGCTTCGGCGGACGCTGCCGTCGGCCTGTGCGGGTCGGCTGTAGGTCGAAGGTGAATGTTGGTGTCGTTGGTGTGGTCGATCAGCTGATTCGTCCAGCTCGTCATGTCTTCTTGTATTTGACCCACCTTTTGGCGTGTATACTCATCAGTATCCCGAGACCGTTGGGAATACCGATCAAGTCGATGCTCGCATGCTCGGAGACGGGCGCTTTGTGCCTCCACCTCGCTTTCCAGACGTGCGAGATAACTCTCAACACGTACTTTCTCAGTATCTCTTTCATGAATAACCTGGGAGAGCTCTAACTGCGCGTGGTCCGCCGCCTTCTCAACCTCCTGCAACCTGTCAGCGAGGCGGGCGAGATCGTAAACC
>CAUYUJ010008546.1:119468-144468 GCA_963575745.1 Prorocentrum cordatum | reverse complement strand
ACCGCCGAGTGAAGTGAGGAGGCAGGGGAGGCCAGAAGAAAACAGCCAGAGAGGGCTTAGGGGGGCAGGGGGGGGCACCTTGCGCCCTCCGCTGCCCTGCCACCCCCCTTCCCGGATGGTGGGCGGTGCCGAATGCAGACCTCGGGCTGCTTCGCGCATGCCCTGAGCGAAGCCTTCTGTGGCCTCCCATGCAGAGAGAGCGTGATCCGCCGCCGCTTGACTGTGGGAATTTCCCCCCCCCCCCCCCCTCTCTTTCCTCCGGAACCCTGCCCCCCCCCCCCCTCCGAAAATCCCCTCCCCCTCTGCTGGACCCCCCCCCCTTCCCCCCCGGCAAACCCCCCCCCTCCCCGAATCACTGTTCCCTATTAGTAAACACCCCCTCCCCCAGGCGACTGGGGCCATGACGACCCCCCCCCACCATCCCTTGTAACAAACAGCACAAAACACACTGTGCCTCCATAACATGCGCAACCAACCCGATGCGGCCCCCCCCCCCACCATCCCAGTGAAAAAAAAACGATACAGAGTACACTTGGCGGCGGCGGCGGCGGCGACGGCGGCGGGGGCGGGGGCGGGGGCGCGGCGGGCTGCGGCGGCGCGGCGGCGGCGGCGGCGGTGGGCGGCGGCGGCGGTGGCGGTGGCGGTTGCGGCGGGGCGGCGGTTTGGCAGCGGGGGGCGCGGCGGCGGCGGCGGCGGCGGTGGCGGCGGCGGCGGCGGCGGCGGCAGGCGGCAGGCGGCAGGCGGCGGTGGCGGCGAAGGCGAAGGCGAAGGCGGCGGCGACGGCGGCGAAGGCGGCGCGGCGGCGGCGGCGGGCAGCGGCGTCGGCGGCGAAGGCGGCGAAGGCGGCGGCGGCGGCGGCGAAGGCGGCGAAGGCGGCGAAGACGGCGGTTGCTGCGTATGTGTTGGGAGGGCGGGTGGCAGTGAGCGAGACGGCTTGCGGGCTTTGAGGGAGTCTTGTGCCCCCCCCACCCCCCCCCTCCGGAAAACTGAGGGAGGGGCACTACCGGATCGAACCCCCCTCTCCCTCGAAAACCGGAAGGGCTCTACCAGTTCGAACCCCTCCCTCCCCCAGAAAACCAGAGAGGGGTCACTGCTGGTTCGAACCCCCCCCCTTCGGAAAACCGGGGGGGCCACTACAGATTCGAACCCCCCCACCCGGGGGGGTCACTACCGATTCGAAGCCCCCCCCCCTCGAAAACCGAAGGGGGTCACTACTGGTTCGAACCCTTCCCACCCCCGCGCTCACCGTCAGCAAACAATTCTGGGTCCCTACCACCGTCCGCACCACATCCCCCACGGCTGTCCCCAGCACCACTGTCGTCAACACCACTGTCCCCACTGTTCCCACCACCGTCACCACTGTCTTCACCAGTGCCCCCACCACTGTCGCACTGTCCCCACTGTCCCCACCACTGATCGATCCCACCACGGTTGCACTCCCCACTTTTTCCACGGCCCCAACCACTGTCCTACTGTCCCCAATGTCCCACTGTCCGAGGGCGCGCCGCTGGATCACCCAAAGGGGGGGGGGGTTCGGAGCGGCCCCCCCCCCCCTTGCCCGAGCCGTCGTCGGCGACCCCCCCCCCCCCCCGAGCCGTCGTCGCCCGCCCGAGCCGTCCGTCGGCGACCCCCCCCCCCTTTCCCGAACCGTCGTCGGCGACCCCCCCCCCCCCTTTGCCCGAGCCGTCGTCGGCGACCCCCCCCCCCCCCCCCCTCCCCCTTGCCCGAGCCGTCGTCGGCGACCCCCCCCCCCCTTTCCCGAACCGTCGTCGGCGAACCCCCCCCCCCCCCTTTCCCCGGCTCGCGCCCCGGCTCCGGAACCCCATCCCTACCACCCCCGCCCCGACCCCCCCGAAGCCCTAACCTCTAACCCAAACCCTGAACCCTAATCCATAATCCCTAACCCGAAGCCTAAACCCTAACCGTAGACCTAACCCTGACCCCAAACCCTAACACTAAGCCTAGCCCTAACCTAAGCTCTAAACCTGAACCCTTAACCCTAGCCCTCAACCCTAATCCCTAACCTCAACCCTACCCCTCACCCTAAACCCTAAACCCTAACCCTAACCCTAAACCCTAACCTCAACCCCAACCCTGACCCTAAACCCTAAACCCTAGCCCTAAACCCTAAACCCTAACCCTAAACCCTAACCCTAACCCTAAACCCTAACCCCCAAAACCCTACACCCTAAACCCTGACCCTAAACCCTAACCCTAAAACCCTAACCCCTACACCCTAATCCTTAACCCTAACCCTAACCCTAAACTCTAGCCCTAACCCTAACCCTAAACCTTAACCCTAACCCTAAACCCTATGACCTAACCCTAAACCTTAACCCTAACCCTAAACCCTGAACCCTAAACCTTAACCCTAAACCCGAACCCGAACCCTAACCCTAAACCCTCACCCTAACCCTAAACCTTAACCCTCAACACAAACCATACCCCTAACCCTAAACCCTAACCCTAACCCTAAACCCTAAACCCTAACCCTAAACCCTAACCCTAACCCTAACCCTAACCCTAACCCTTAACCCTAACCGTAACCCTAAACCCTAGCCCTAGCCCTAACCCTAACCCTAAACGCTAACCCTAACCCTAAACCCTAAGAACTAACCCTAACCCTAACCCTAACCCTAATCCCTAAACCCTAACCCTAAACCCTAAACCCTAAACCCTAAACTCTAACCCTAAACCCTAAACCCTAACCCTAACCCTAATCCTACACCTTAACCCTGACCCTAACCCTAAACCCAACCCTAAACCCTAAACCCTAACCCTAAACCCTAACCCTAACCCTAACCCTAAACCTTAACCCTAACCCTAACCCTAAAAACCCTAACCCTAATCTTAACCCTACCCCTAAACCATAAAGCCCAATCCTCACCCTAAACCCGAACCCTAAACCCTAACCCGAACCCTAAACCCTGACCCCTCAACCCTAACCCTAAACCCTAATGCCTAACCCTAACCCTAAGCCCTAACCCCTAACCCTAACCACCCTAAACTCTAGCCCTAACCCTAACCCTAAACCTTAACCCTAACCCTAAACCCTATGACCTAACCCTAAACCTTAACCCTAACCCTAAACCCTGAACCCTAAACCTTAACCCTAAACCCGAACCCGAACCCTAACCCTAAACCCTCACCCTCACCCTAACCCTAAACCTTAACCCTCAACACAAACCATACCCCTAACCCTAAACCCTAACCCTAACCCTAAACCCTAAACCCTAACCCTAAACCCTAACCCTAACCCTAACCCTAATCCCTAACCCTTAACCCTAACCGTAACCCTAAACCCTAGCCCTAGCCCTAACCCTAACCCTAAACGCTAACCCTAACCCTAAACCCTAAGAACTAACCCTAACCCTAACCCTAACCCTAATCCCTAAACCCTAACCCTAAACCCTAAACCCTAAACCCTAACCCTAACCCTAAACCCTAACCCTAACCCTAAACCTAATCCTACACCTTAACCCTGACCCTAACCCTAAACCCTAACCCAACCCTAAACCCTAAACCCTAACCCTAAACCCTAACCCTAACCCCAACCCTAAACCTTAACCCTAACCCTACCCCTAAACCCTAACCCTAATCTTAACCCTACCCCTAAACCATAAAGCCCAATCCTCACCCTAAACCCGAACCCTAAACCCTAACCCGAACCCTAAACCCTGACCCCTCAACCCTAACCCTAAACCCTAATGCCTAACCCTAACCCTAAGCCCTAACCCCTAACCCTAACCCTAAACCCTAAACCTCGCTCGCCTCGCTCGCCCCGGACCCCTGCGGAAAGGGGGGGAGGGGGGTGGGGGGGTTCCGAACCCCCCCCCCCCTTCAAAGGGGGGGGGGGGGGAGGGGTTCGCCCCCCCTTAAAAGGGGGGAGGGGGGGGGAGGGTTCTCGGACCCCCCCCCCCTTAAGGGGGGGAGGGGGGGGGGGGTTCCCTGGAGCACACCCCCCCTTTTAAAGTCCAAGGTGATCCACTGGCGCTCTTTCCCACTGTCCCCACCGCTGTCCCACTGTTCCCACCACTGTCCCCACTGTCCCCGCCACTGTCCCTGATGTACCTCTGTCCAATTATCCCACCGCCGTCCTCGCCACCGCCCTCACCACTGTCGCCACCACCACTGTACCCTCCACTGTCCAACTGTTTCCACCACGTTCCCACTGTCCCCACACCACTGTCCCCACCACCACCGTCCCCACCACTGTCCCACTGTCCCCACTGTTCCCACCATTGTCCCCGCTGTCCCCACCAGTGCCCCCACCAGCGTCTCACTGTCCCTACTCTGTACTAGTGTCCCACCACTACTCTCACCACCGCCTTCACCACTGTCCCCACCACTACCGTCCCCACAATTGTCCCACTGTCCCCACCACTGTCCCGCTGTCCCCTCGCCACTGTCCCCACCACCACCGTCCCCACCACTGTCCGCACCACTGTCCCCGCCACCACCGTTCCCACCACTGTCCCATCATCTTCACCATTCTCCAACTGTCCCGAGGAGCGGGCATCGTTTGCCGGCGGCGAGGAGGGGGGGGGGCTCGAACCGGTAGTGACCCCCTCCCAGTTTTCGATAGGGGGGGGGGCTCGAACCGGTAGTGGCCCCCCCCGTTTTCGAAGGGGGGGGGGGCCAGGCGAGGCGAGGCTAGGCGAGGCGAGGCGAGGCGCCGGTCAGTCGTCCTGGCGGAGAGCCCGGCGGTGGCGCCGGAGCGCCGAGAAAGAATCTCAGTCGAGGGGGAAGAAGGGAAGAGGAAGGACTCAGACCGTGAAATGGGAGTTTCGCACACAAGCCCCACAATTAACATAGGCAGAATTTTCGGCTTCAACGCCGACCATGTTTTCTTGTCCGTCGCAATGTGTAGCCACCTTTTGTGGTCGTCGTCTCCCTCGTGTATAGTGACTGTGCGTACGACTTGTGTGACTTCGGCATCCCATCTTTTCCGTTGTCCTCCGTGGCGTCGTAGAGTTTGGCGTGGGCCGTGGGCGTTCGGGGCCCATTGTAGTGAGAACCGCGTCCATATGTCGTAGTCGTGGGTTGCGACGCGCGATGCCCACCGCCACTTCCGTGTGAATTATACCGTAGGCCAGTCATCTGCGCCTGCGCGCCGAGCATGCTCTAGGGCTGCGTGCGTCGATCTTCGTATGAATTCTTCCCATGGTTCCAACCCGGCGTCGTCTTCTCTGTCGTCGGCTCTGTCGTGGTGGATGGGGGGGTCTGCTGCGTCGGCGCTGGTCGCTTCGTTGGTGTCAGTGTCGCGAATGTGGTTTTGTATATTGCGACGCCTCGGCATCCCGATGACAAGCCTGAGCATCCTCCGCTGCGCACGCCGTAACATGAAAAGCGTGTCGCTGGTGAGGGTCCAAGAGGATCACCTGTACATCATTGATGCTGTGATTGTTCCGTTGAACAGCCACAGTCGACTGTGGAGTGGGAAACGCTTGTGTGTCAGCTCGTATCTTAATTGGTTGAAGCGACCCCATCCTGCGGCAATCCTATTGCGTAGCTCTGTCTCGTGGAAATCGTGGAAAATAAGCTTCCTTCCAAAATACTTCGTGCTCTGGTCGGAACGCAATATTTCGACGCGTTCGCCGTTGATGCCGACATGAGAAATTGTTCTCCCCTCTCTCTGGCTCACATTCGTCAGGATCTTGGTCTTGTCCGGGTGCAGTGCCAAACCGCATGTTTTGGCTTGGGATCGTACATTTCGGAGCAAGCAAGAAAGTTGTCGTAAGTTGGGGGCGTAGAGCAGAATACCGTCGGCGAAACGTAGATTTGTGATCCGTGCTAGTGGCGCGAAGCCTAGTTGGATCCTGAAGTTCTTGCGCTGCCACTCAGGTTCCATTTTTCTGAACACCTGCTCGAGGGCCGCATTGAACAAGAAAGAGCTCAGTGGGTCTCCCTGTTTCACGCCACGTTCGATACTGAAAGCCCTGCTGGTGGTGTCTGTCCTGACTGTTGCAGTTTGGGTGCAGTACAACTGTTTGAAGAAGTTTATGTATGCAGGAGGTATGTGCTGTTGTCGCACAGCTTCCTATAATTGCTCGTGGTCTACACAGTCGAACGCCTTCTTTAAAGTCGATTGCTGCTGCCCACAGCGGCAGCTGCCACTCGTAGGGACCCTCATGTAGCATGACAGTGGTGAACAGGTGGTCCTCCGTGCAATAATCCTTCTGGAAGCCTGCTTGGTCAGGGCACTGTTGCGAGTCGAACAGAGAGTTCAGACGTTTACAAAGGAGGCGAGACACCAACTTGTAGAGCAATGGGATACTGGCAATCGGTCTGTAAATGCCTGGGAGTTGTGGGTCTCCTGATTTGTAAAGTAGGGTGATTGTGGTGGTCTTCCACTGGTCTGGTGGTGTCTGATAAGGTTTCATGATGCCGTTGAGTAGGTGGTATTGTACGGTAGCGCCCCCAGCTTTGAGCATTTCTGCTGTGAGCCCCGCGGTGTCTTTGCACTTCTCGTTTTTGAGTTGTTTGATTGCTTGCTGGAGTTCGGTTGCGGTGAAAGGTGGGATGGTTGAGTCGTGCTGAGTTGTCGTTGGGGTGTCGCGGAAGCTGTCTGAACGGTGCGGATTATTGTATAGCTCCTCGTAGAAGGTTGCGAATACGTCTGCTATGCTTTGCCTGTGTGGCATCAGTGCCATCAGGTGTCTTCATTGATGCAATTAGCTCTTTGTGCTTGATGGTTTTCAAGCCAGCTATTCTGGTTAAGCCTTTGAATTGGCAAACGATGTGTTCGAGCTTGTGTTCGAGTGGGGGGGGAGGTTCGAACCAGTAGCGACCCCCCCCCTTTTCATGATGGACTGGGGGGGGGTCGAACGGGTAGTGACCCCCCCCTCGGTTTTCGAGTGGGGAGGGGGGGGACGGTTTAGGAACCCCGAGTGACCCCCCCCCGGTTTTCCGACAGCAGCGGTAGAACACGCTCTTTCCATTCTCGAGATCCTCCTCCCCCTCCTCATCATCCTTCTGGCCAGTCTCCTTCTGGTCCTCCTTGTCCTGTCCACTTCCTTTCGTTCCCATTCCCCTCCTCCCCCTCCTCCACCCTCTCCTCCTCCCTCTCCTCCTCCCTCCCTCCACCCACCTTCCTGCGGCCTGCACTTCCAACGGGCAAGAGAACAGCACAGCATCGACTAGCTTGTGGGCGGCCCGCCTCATACACGGCCGGCCCTCTGCATGGCCATCTGAGGTGCCCCGAGGGAGCCTGGCAAGCAGGCGAGCGGATCGGCTGGAGACGAGGGGGAAGGGGGTGGACGAGGATGATGGGGTCGGGGAAGTAGGGGAGGAAGCGGAGGGCCAAGAGGGGGGATCCAGAGGAGGAAGAAGGAGCGATGCTAGGACCTTCAGGGGAGGGGGGAGGAGAAAGATGGCAGAAAAGGCTGACGACGAACGTGGCGAAAGAGCGGTGCGGAGCAGAGTCGGGGGCGGCGCAGAGAGGGACGAGGAGCGTCCACCTGAGCGGCCTCCTGCATCCTCAGTGTCGTGCCGCTGCACATGTACTCAAGTTATAACTGTCGCTTCTGCCCCGTGGATCAGGACATCTGTACATCTACCAGTACGACCAGCCTGTGGCCGGTGAGGAAGCTGGGAGCAGGCGCAGGTCATGCGGCCACACCTCCCTTTCTTTGTGCTGGTCACCATGCCAAGCTCTGGGTTGCAGTCGCACTTGTCGTAGCTTCTGGTGCCATCACCGTTTTCGTGTTCGCGCATGTACGCAATGTGCTGTCGCGTTCGCGCTGCTTGCTTTCACGCATTGGAATTCGCACTCATCGTCGCAGGCGTTTGAGCCTTCGCAAACGACACGGCGACACACACACACACACACAACAACAACAACAACAACAACAACAACGACAACAACAACAACAACAACAACAACAACAACAACAACAACAACACCAACAACAACAACACCATCACCACCACCACCACCACCACCACCAACAACAACAACATCAACATCAACATCAACAACAACAACAACAACAACAACAACAATTACTAGCACGTGGGGACACTCCGTTCTCACCAGTGCCAGGGTTTTCGTAGGAGGCGGGCAATACCCCCACTTTGTGGGGGGGCCGGTTCAAGCTCTACCAAATTTCCAAACGACTCTTCGCCACCACCCACACCCAGCTTCCCGCCCTATGACGTTCGGACACTTCACTTCGTGGCATGCGGACGACCGTGGCTACTATTCAGGGCCCCGCGGCCGACGACGACGGCGTGCGCGCGCGAAGAAAAAACGAATGTGTCCCGCATGGTATTATTTGACAGGGATGATGGCCCTGGCAGGTGCGCAACCGTTGTCGCAGAAGTTCGAAAAAGTTGCTCGCAAAAGCCCGTTTGACAGAAATGTTTAAAAAGTGTTGGGTTTCCTACGAATCCGCAAGAGCGCGCGGGATGAGATTTTGACAATTTTTTGTTGAAAAACCATTGGTTTTTTGATGTTTTTATGTTAAAATCGCTGCGAACACTAAGGTTTTGGAAGGATTTCGTCTTGCGCGCGCGAATGTCCACTTTACCTTATTTTTTGCAAGGGATTCTTGAAATTTGATTATATTAGAACAAGAAATGTCATTTTCTATTGTTTTTTGCAAGGGAAAGCGGATTACAACAAAACAACCGGATCCTGTACACACCCTCTTTTCTGAGGCTTCCTCACGAAAATGATGAAAATGTAGCTGCGGCCTAGGCGGCGCAGGGGGGGCGCGCACCAGGGGGCCCAACAATAATTATTCTTTAGAATAAATAATGTTCAACAACAACAACAACAACAATGACGCAACACGTGGCGCAGCCGCTCCGAGACAGCACGAGGAACATGGCAAGCGGCACTGCACGACAGCGGGCGACAGCCGCTGGGTTGAACAAGCCAGATTTCCGATATGAGGTCAACTTCCATGCAAATCGCACGTAGCATTGCAAAACGCCACGCTCGCCACGCACAAAACGAACACGAATATCGAAACTCAATTGCCCAGACGTGGGCATCCGCCTTCACACCTCTAACCATCAACTTTGCTAAAATTACCGCTGAGCTGATGTCGTTGAAACTGATATACTACTGTATCCTCAATGCCATGCTCATGATAGTCCGCCGACCCCTAGTGGGTCTCTAGACGCGTGAGATTATCCCCCCCATAATCCCCCCTCTGGGACCCCACACCGGCAATTTGACCCCCCCCCTCGCCTCGGACGAACGCATCATGGGCGCCGAAGGGGCCCCAAAACGGGCCAAGAAGGCCCCAAGAGGCCCCCCAAACGGTTCCACACGCCCAAGCTGGCATACAGACGGCCCAAGATGCCTCCATGACGCTCCCATATGCCTCCAAGAAGCCCCAAGAGGCGCCCAAGAGGCTTCCCAAGAGGGCCCCGAGAGGCCAAAACCATTGATTTCCCGTAGGAAAACGTCAATGTTTAGCATGGACGGTTTTTCTGTCTTCACGGCGTTGAGAACTGCCCAAAAAGACCCCAAGACTGCCCCAAGACAACCCAAGAGGCGCCTAAGAGGCCATTAAAACAGCCCAAGAGGGCGCCAAGACGGCCCAAGAGGCGCCCAAAACGGCCCAAGAGGGCCCGCAAACGGGCACAAGAGGGGGACCACAAACCGAAAAGCCGAGCCCTCCGCCCCGAGAAGGCCCCGAGAGGCCCCAAAAGGCCCCCAAGAACCCCCCCAAGAGGCTCCCAAGAGGCCCCAAGACGCCCCCCCAGAAGCCCAAAAGAGGCCCCAACGGGCACCAAAACGGCTCCCAGGAGGCTTCGAAACTCCCTCCGCGAAGCCCACGAGAAGCCTCCCCCGAGATCCCAGCGAACACGGAACAAGCCTCAGACCGACAACCCAGGCACAGTGGCGATCGGAAACGTAAAAACTCTTCACACCAAGGCTCAGAACAGCGAGCGGTGACGTAAACAGCTCTCGACTCCGAAGCTCCCAAGAGCGAAGGATGACGTAAACAACGCTCGACCCCAAGGCTCCCAAAGGCAAGCGGCAACGTAACAATCTCTGAACACCAAGGCTCCCAAGAGCGAGCGGCGACGCAACGAGCTCTCTACACCAAGGCTCGCAAGAGAGAAGGGCACCATGAACCATCTCGGGCAAGTACCTGAAGCGCTCTGTCCATGCGAGTGCCGCCCCAAGTCTAACACGCTTGCGGCCTGTTGGGCCGGCGAACCTGTTCGGACGCGCGCGGCCGAACATCTGAAGGCAGCGCGGCGCTTGCCAGCGCGCTGGTATTTGCACGTGCGTTGATGGTTGCACAGAGAGGGCTGATGGTGGGGCGCGTTTTGGGGGCTTCCAGTTTGATTTGGTGCGATCCTCCAACGATGCGTTATTATGTTCCCTTTCCGATGCCCGCGCAGAAAACACTAGTGCATCTGCGGCATCTGGGCACCGATGTAGCAGTTGCCGCTCTGGCAATGTCTTAATTCTCCGCGGCTGGCAGCAGCGAGCGCAACCTTTACGACGCTGGACATGCGCCTGCAGCTGGCCAAGCGTCTCGCGAAAGTTGCGACGCAGGGAGCTACGCTGCGCCCGGTGACCTGCCATGCACATTTTGCGACGCAGGAACAGTTCCCGCTGCTGGCAGCAATGCGTGTCAGCCCTCCCCAGCTGATCATAAGCCTCTGCGAGTTTCTGGTGGTTGCCAAAAGTGCGGCGCCGGAGAATCTGCTCCGGGTGGTCGCTACACTTGCGAGCCGTGTGCATCTGTGGTACCTGGGCACCAACGCAACAGTTGCCGCTCGGGGAACGGGAAATGAAACGAACCGAAACGAAACGAACGCCGAAACGGGGCGCCGCCGAAACAGCAACGCCACCGAAACGGCGGAAACGGAAACGCCCGAAACGCAACGCCGCCGAAACGGCCAAAACGCCGGCCGCGAAAAACGCATCGCGCGCCGGCGGGCGGCGCCGAGGTGCCCGCGCGCAGCAGGGGCAAGGGGCTAAGGAGGCAACGCGGAATTATCCCGGCAAAGCAACCTAACAGCGATGTGTAGAAGCATATCTGAAAGCATTCCCCTTAAGATTCAGATGAACATCCAGATGAGATGATGCCTGCTCTTTTTCAGAGGACCGCGCTGAGGAGCGGCGTGCGAAGCGGAGAAGCTGCAAAGCGTGTAGGCTGAAAAGCATTGCAGACACGCGCAGGCTGAAAAGCATTCCGCGACACGTGCAGGTTCACCGCGCACAGCTGCACACGAGCGCAGGCTGAGAAGCACCACGCGCATGTAGGCTGAGAAGCACCACGCGAATGTGGACGGACAGACTGAACAGCACCGCCACAACGCAACCTGCATCTCATGACTCCTCAAGCTCGCGCAGGCCATCCCAGTTGCTGTCGGGCCTTCGCGCAAGCGATCTTCGTCGCGGCAATCTTGTCCGCGAAGAGCTCGGCAAAGGCCTTGGCGATCTGCTCCGGGGGGCCGGATTCGATGATGCTCCGGTCAGGCAAGCCGTGGCTCAAGAGTTGGTTGAAGCTTCTGGGACGCGACAGGCTGACGTAGTAGGCAAGCCAAATGGACTCCTTCTTGAGTCCTGGCGGAAACGTCCAGTGCACGATGAAGCCTGGGTCCGTCGTCTTGCCCTGGACGCCATGCAGAGTCCCCTGCTGTTTGGGCAGCACGGTCAACTGCGTCCTGGACACCGCGATGGCCGGGCCACCTGTCTTCGCTTTGAACTTCCAGGGGCGCGCCTGCGGGGTGATCGCGAGCACCCCGCGCAGGTCGGGGCCGGCAGGCTGAGAAGCACTGCCAGCTGTCACCGGCGCGGCCTTCAAGAAAAGTTCATCGCTGTCATCGATCTTGACATAGACGGCCTTTGGCATGTAGTAGAGTACGACCACACCGTCCGAGACAATGGACGGGCGGCCCTCCACCGGAGGCTCCAGAGCGTGCAGCTCTACGCCTACCACTTTGCCTGGCGCGCCACGGACATACTTCGGCGGCAAGACGGATTCTGTCAGGATGACCTCCATGCCAACGAAGAGCGGCAGCAGCCCCGGAATTTTTGCGGTAGCGCCGATGTTGGGCTCCGCGCGCATCTCGTCGTAATCAGGCTTCGCGAGGCGCGCAGCTGGTCTGTCGATTGCTGGGACGTAAAAGAGCAGCTGGCCAGCATCGTGCGCATCAAGCTTGGCCTGTGCATGCATGGCGTAAGAGACGATGCGCCACTCATAGGCCGACTCGTACCAGCCTCGTGCTGCACGCAACCGAGGGTCCCACTGAGGTGGCTGAGCGGCTTGGCTGCTGCTGGCAGCAGGCTGAGCAGCACCGCTAGAGCGAACGACCTCTGTTTTGACGATCGCCTGCCTGCTCTCGTCAGAGATCTTTTTTCCGCCTGGAGTTCTCATGGCGTGGAGAACCTCGAGTTGCAACGGGTCTGTAAAGCGCTGCATCTGCACGAAATCGATGAAGTACTCGATGTCGGCGAGCAACTTCCTACCCTGTTGGTGTTCGTAGGATTGGCCCGCGTGAGGCGCCAGCAGGGAAGCGGTGGCGGGGACTGGCGGCAACTGGTAGAAGTCTCCGCACAAGATCTTCACAGGCATGCGTCCCCACGTCTCCTGCGGGCGCATGTACTTCGTGGGGTCAAGGTTGTAGCGCAACGCCCTGCCGTAGGTCGTGCGCAGTGCATCTGCATGCAGCAAAGGCCCCGGCACAGCACCCAGCTCATCGATCACGTCGACGCCGAGTGTGCCTGTGAGGCGATCCAGCTTTTTCTGCGTCTGTGGCGTCAAGCGCAGCCTGGCTGTCTGCATGGAATCCGACATGAGCAGGCCATTGGAGGAATGCATGGTCCTGCCGCGCGGGCCGAGGTTGTGTGCGGCGTGGTTGGACTGCGCTTTGCCGAGGTACCCCTGCTCGCCGAAGTAAGTGATGGCCATCGGCTCCACCACTTTGGAGAGGGTGCGCGTCTTGCCGACACCGCCTCCACCGAGCCAGATCGCTCTGTGGTTGCCTGTCGCGGACGCCACGGGGAGGAGATGCGTTGTCTTGTCTGGTCTGCCGTCAAAACGTTTCTGCAGAGACAACGCAAACAACGCCACCGCGTCAATCTGCTCCTCCGTGCAGTGGGCATCATTGACGAGCTTCCACGCAACAGCCGCCGGGCCCTGCATGGCCAAGAGCTGCGGAACGAGTTCTGGTTGGGCGTCCTCGGCAGCAGGCTGAGGAGCACCGCTGGGGAGCCAGTCGTCCGCAGCATCGGGCAAGATCTCTCCATCCGGGCTCGCTTGCTTCTTTTGGGAGCGCAATGCTTTGCCGCTGTAGGGCGAGCATGTCAGAAAAGGTCTCGTCCAGCCGCGTGCCCTGATGTTCCCGCGCGCCGCTGCTGGCTGGCAGTGCAAAGCTTGGCTGCAGCATGCCGCTGTACGCTCTGTCGAGGTTCTTCAACTGCTTATCGGCGTAGCTGAGGCGGCCCTTCTGGTCCAAGCGCTGCAGTTGGTCTTGCTGTAGGGCCAGCTCGGTTGCTCTGACGTGGTCCCGCAGCGGAAACCGGGAGATCTCGGTAATCTCGGCGTCCTCCACGTCCTCCTCTACGTCGCTGCCGCCGCCTCCACCCACGTCAACGAGCTCCAGCGGGACTCGCCCCTTGAGCCCTTCGGCATCGCTCGCGGAGTCTTCATCCGCCTCGAGGTGTGCAGTCGTTGCTGGCCGAGGCTTAACCCGCGCCTCCGCCGCGAGGTCCACGTGCGCCAGCACGTCTCGCGCCACGGTCGCGCAGAACTCCGCCAGGGTGCACTGTTCCTCGTGCCACCGGCAGTGGTGGTCACTGAAGGCGAGGATGCGCCGCGCCGCCTCCGCTGGCATGCGCCGCGCCAGCTGGGACCTTGCGAAGTGCGCTAGGCTGAGGAGCACCAGCTCGCCCTCCTCGAGGTTCGCCCGGGGCTCTTTCAGCTCGGAGAAGAGGGTCGTGTCCGCGAGCACGAGCCTCTTGCGGGCCAGGCGGCTCCTGGAGTCTGCGCGCGCTGCCAACACGTGGATCTCCGCGCACCGAAGCCGCCACGCCCGCTCGAACGAGTATGGGCGCACGGCGGGGCAGTCGCAGTTCCTCAGCATATGGCTGTACTGAGTAACGCAGCCACAAGAGAGGGGACACTCGCACGCCCAAGGCGTGAAGAGGAGGGCCTTGAAGAGCGAGTTCTGCTCGGGGTCCTGTGCCCAGGTCGGGCACTGGAAGCCATCGATGGTGGGGACGGAACTCCGCGTCAAGTGGACCTCCTGCATGTACCGCGGAGCCAAGACGTAGTGGCTGTCGAAGGCGAAGAATCGCGGTCCAGAAGCTTTGACCCGGCTCGGCTTCAGGACTCGCCGGACGTACATCCTGTAGACGTAGTACGGCATGGTCTGCAGGCGAGGGCCTCTGTGGGCGTAGTCGTCGGCCGTGTTCGTGCTGGTGGTGCACACGTGCATGTCCTCGCACTCCGCACCGCCACCTTGCTCTTCACCAGCAGGAGTGTCTCCAGGAGGCTGAGGAGCACCGCTGGTGTCACCTGCTGCGTCCTCCTCCTCGTTGTCGGCGTCAGGGATCTGGATGCGGACTGCTTGTATTGGCACCTGATCATTATGCGTCTCCCCGCCCGAACCTTCATGGTTTAGCAAGCGTTTGCACTGCTGGCAGGCCCACTGTAGTTGTCTCGTGAAGAGCCGCACATTGTGGTGCGACTGGAGGCAGTCGCCGCCTGTGAGGATATGCACGGCCACCTCCGTCGTGGAGAGCCAGAAGCACCGGTTCGCCATCGACGCCAGGCGGATACAGACCCGCCGAGCGCGGCGAGCGAGATCCTCGCGCGCCCGGCCCCGTTTGGCCAGCGTCTGGTCCTCGCCATCAGCGCCGCCCTCACTGAGCACCTTCCGGGCTTCCTCCTCCTTCTCGTCCCTCTCCTGCTGCTCCAGACGCTGCATGCCGGTGAGCATGGACTGGAAGAGCGGCGTCATGGACTCCATCATCTTGCCCTGGTACTTCGTGATGTAGAAGTCCATTGAGAAAGCCTTCTGGAAAGCAGCTTGGAAGCTCTCCACGACAGATGCATCTGTCGGATGCAAGGAGCCACAACCGTAGAGCCACTTTTTGCGGCCGCCGAGTTGTTTGGATGAGCGCAATGCGATTGCCGACTCTGGGTTCTTCATGCTGGCCGTTTTCTTGGTAAGCCTTCTGCGCTTGGCCAGCTGAACTGGGGCGGCCGCAGGCAGCCCGTCCTGGGCAGGCTGAGGAGCACCACCAGGCTGAAGCACTTTTGCTGCCTCGGCAGACTCGTCAGGCGCGCACATCAAGAACTGGAAATCCACGTTGCACCGGCTGGTCACTTGAGAGACGTCGTTGCTGGAGCTCCTGAACGGCTGGTCGCGTTTGACCTGGCAGCGGCACCGCTGGTTGCGGTCATCAGAGAAGTCGATGAACGGAGTCCGGACCAAAGGCTTGCCGCGCCGACGCACTCGCTTGGTGCGGCCTGCTAGACATAGCTGCTGGATGCGAAAGAACCAGAAGCGGCACGACGGGGTTCTGTTCGAGCGCAGACTCTCTTTGGCCTCGAGCTTCTTCTTGACGTACTTGACGCACGTCTCGGTGCAGTCGTGCTCGTGGTTGGAGCAGATGTTGCAAAAGAAGTCATGGCTAAACGCTACCGCCCAAGCCTCCGCATCTGCGGTAATCTCCTCGACCGAAGCCGGCGAGCCATCGGGCTTGAGGACTTCCTGAATCGCTCCATCCTCGTTCGTCTGGAAGAGGCTAGCATGGCTGGCTGCCATGGCAGGCTGAGGAGCGCCACCTAGCTGCCCGAAGCTAGTTCGTTGGCGGTAGCTTGGAAACGTAGACTGAAAGGCTCCTGTGAGCGGGAGGCCCCGGTACGCTGCAGCGCCGATTGCAGGCATCCGGTTCTCTGCGGCTGCCCGCGCTCGCTCCTCCACCAGGTGCGGCTGCTCCACTGGCGGGCCGAGAGGCACCTCGTCGCGCAGGGTGCCGTCCTCCTCTTCCCCTCCGTCCATGCGGCTCTGTCGTTGCTGCCTGGCTGTGAAAGGCTCTGGCGCGACGTCAGGAAGCCCCAGCTGCCGTGCGGGCTCGTTGGCAGCTTCGTACTGCACGGTCTCCGCGGTGGAAAGAAGCGCAGTTCGCAGCTCCCGAGCGGCGGTGCGCAGGCCTCCGACCACTGCCGACCGCAGCCACGCCATCGTAGGCCCGATGACGCTGTGGCCTTTGCCGTGGCCGTGCGTGAAGCCCCGACCCTGTGCTTCGAAAGGCGCTTGCACATCAGTGGTGCCTGGGGCCACGCACGGCTGCAGAGTCGCTGCCACGTCGTCCTCCGTTGTCACCGCCTGTCGGGCTAGCGTTGTGCGGCCAACAAACAGGCGCTCTAAGCCGATGATGTAGCGGTAGTGAAGCTCCGTCATCAACAGGAAGAACTTGGCCTGCGCCCGCGGGTCTGCTGCCACTATCTGGTGCATACGCCCCAGAGAAGGCATGGTCGGAGCTGGACTCCGCAGGTCAGGGCCAGCAGGCTGAGAAGCGCCGCCGGCTCTGGCCACCGCGCCAACCGCGCCCCCGCGAATGTCTAAGTGGCTCCGCTTTCCGGGCCCTTCGTGGAGTTGGAGGACCAACGGGCTGTACGTGTCTGCGAAGTTCGGTGTGACGAAGAAGCTGGCCGCGCCGAACTTGAGGTTGTTGCCGTGCCCGTCGAAGCGGAGTGCGGTTTTCCGCCCCTCCGTGCCAGGGACATCGGAAGTGCTAAGTAGCAACGTCCTGAGGGCAGTCTTGACCTTGGCAGGCATGCCCGGGCGTGAAATGGCGGAGCCGATGCAGTCGGCCGGCTTAGCAATGTTCAGCGCCTCCATGAAATCCTCCGCCGACGCCTCTGACAGGATCTGGAGGTCAGTGCCGAAGCCTTTCCTGCCAATCGCCGCCCGAGTGCCTTTCAAGAGCCGCAGCCGGCGGATCACGTCGCCGAAGACAGCAATGATCTCTGGCGAGCTGAAGCGGCTCTGGCAGGCTGCCTCGTAGGGCTCCTCGTCGGTCGCGAGAGAGTACTCGAGCTCCTCCAGGTTGATGGGCGCCGTGCGACCTCGAAGGACGAAGAAACGAGACACTGCTATGAAGACATGTAAGTCCAAACGCAACCTTGCGTTCAACGGATGTATGTCCAAACGAGACACTGCTATCAACACATGTAGGTCCAAACGAGACACTGCGATCAACGCATGTAGGTCCAAACGGGACACTGCTATCAACACATGTAGGTCCAAACGGAACAGTGCTATCAATCGATATAGGTCCAAACGAGACACTGCTATCAACACGTGTAGGTCCAAACGAGACACTGCTATCGACACATGTAGGTCCAAACGAGACAGTGGTATCAGTGGGTGTAGATCCAAACGAGACACTGTTATCAACACATGTAGGTCCAAACGAGACACTGCTATCAACGCACGTAGGTACAAACAAGACACTGCGATCAATGGATGTAGGCCTCCACGAGACACTGCTATCAACACGTGTAGGTCCAAACGACACACTGCTATCAATGGATCGACTCCTCTATCAACACTGGTAGTATAAGTAGTATTCCTGGGGAAGACCTGTTCGAACAGCATGGGCCGCTCCCGCTCGAGGTTCGGCGCGCCGTCCCCGAACCAGAACTCTGTGTAGCACGCCGGCCAAGACCTGCTGTCGAAAGAACTCAAGGGTTTCTGCGTAGGCACCGATAAGGAGTGCGGGCCCACAGCCCTGCACGCGTCTGCTCCTGCTTGCGCTTTCTCCAGCACCACCTGCGCCCGCTCGTCGAACGAACGAGCAGCACTCTGTACATCGAGAACCATGCTGCGCATCGTATGCCTGCCGCCCTCGTCGGCAACAGGCTGAAGAGCACCGCTGCTGTCTGCCACTGTCGGTGTCACCTCGTTCTTGGCGATGCGTGCTGCCTGCTCCTGCAGCGCCACCAGCGTGCCTTGCAGCGCTTGCATCATTCGGACTGGAGCGATGTCATGCACTGGATCCACTGCAACTGTGACCTCTGCCACATTTTCATGCAGGTAGGCCATGTCAGGCTGTTCTGCTGCTTCTCCGTCTTTGTCTGTCTCTGTGTCCTCGTCAGACTCGTCTCCCGCCTCGTCGTCTCTGCCCACTTCCGGCGCCCTGGATGCTGGCCCCAACAGACGTACCGGGGCTTTGTCCACACCGTCCACTGGTTGCAGACAGGCTTGGATGTGGTCTGGCACGCCGTCCTCCGGCAGCCGTGTCGGGGCAACATCCTCCCGGACGGATACCTCGGAAAAGGTTGCGCACTGCTGCTTGCGCTCCCTCACGATCTGCATATACTCGCCGCGCTTGACTGTTGCCCAGTACGCCTTGTGGAGTTTGTGCGCGGCGCCCGAGAAAACGATGTTCAGAGAGTCCACAAGCGCGCCCTGCTCCGGGGGCAGCTCCATGGTCGGGATTTGCGCCGTGGGCTGGGCGAAGAGGATAGTGTTGCCCGAGATGCCTTTCTGCTGGACATCCGGAGCGCCCTTGCCGAGGCGGACTTGCTTCCAACAGCATCGGCCAAGGGACGCCAGCATCTTAGTAGCTTTCGAAGCGTTGCGGACGAGCATGAGCTCCCGGCCGATCCAGTTGTCGTTGACCAGGGCGTTTAACGGCATCTTCGGTTTCTTGGCGCACAGGTCATTGAGGCAATCCCAACAGACCCACACCAACGCGTTGGCATCTCCCACCCCTGCGCACGGAGGCCTCTCGTCCGCAGGCTGAGAAGCTCCGCCGGACCTGTCGGCAGCAGGCTGAGAAGCACCGCAGGTTCCCGCCGTTGCTTCTGGTGGTGCAACCACAGGGACTCGGCGGGAGTGCAGCAGCCACCGCCACTCTGGGTGCTCCGGATGCTGAACGCTGGACGCGTGCAGCTGTTCACACGGGATCAGTGGCCACCGCTGCCTGTACCTGTCGACGTCCAGGAGCTTCTGCACGAGCTCCGGGGACTGCAAGTAGTACACCCCGCGGTGCTTCACCAGAGCACGCTTGGGTGGAGCATCTGCCTCGCCATCGGATAGGTCATCACGATCGCTTGCTGAGTCGGCGCAGTGCTCAAAGACACGCTCCTCCGGCACTGCCCCAAACAGGCTCAGTTTGTGGCGGTGCTCCAGGTAGTCTTTCTGCGCACAGACTACGCAGGCTGCCTCGCATCGGGGCACCGCCTCGCCGCCCGAGAAGCGGTTGCCCTTGCTGCCCGGGTGACAGAACTGCTGGAAGTGAGCAAAATTCTGCACCATGATCCTCTTCTCCTGGGCAGCTATCGGCCTGCAGCCGGCCTCTGCCATCAGGTACAGCACCCGTTTGCGGTATTCTGCCTCGCCGGCGTGGTTGCACTGCTTATGCCGCGCAAAGTCCTCTTCTATTAAGAAATCGCAGTCGCAGAGCTGGCAGACGAGCGGTCCCGTCATGACTGCACGGTTAGAGAAAACGCGCAACTGGTTCCCCTCTACTTCGCCGCCGGGGACGTAGCAGCTCTTCCCCGCGGGAGCAGCCAACGCTCTCCGCACTCGCTCCGCGTACCTCTGCGCAAATTCCCTGTGCTGCGCAGGCTGAGGAGCACCGCGGCTGGACACAAGCTCTTTGTAGGTGGCCAGGCGCCGCAGGATTGCCTTGTTACGAATGCCACTCTCCAGCAGCAGCAGATCCTGGTCGATCCTGTTCCCCGCCTCCTCAGCGAACCCTTCCATGGGGTTTGGCCTTTCCTCCGCCTCCGCGATGCGAAGCATTGTTTTGCCATCGCTTTCCGCCTGCTGGAGTGCCTGGAGCTCGGCCTCCTGCTCGGGAGAGAACTGCTTGGCCTTCAATCCTTTCCGAACTAGCCAGCCTAGTTGCCGCTCTGCAACACTACGCCCGGCGGACTCTTTGGGAAAGCGGCCGAGTTCTCGCACCTGCTGCATGACCTCCTCGATCTTCGTCTGCTGCATGAGCCCGTCGGACTTCGTATCCGCCTGCTGCAGAGTTTGAAGCTCGGCCTCCTGCTCCGGTGAGAAATGCTTGGCCTTCCGTGTTTTTCGGATGTGCCAAGCCAACTGCCGCTCTGCAAGCGGGCGTTGAGCGCTCTCCTTCGGCCAGCTGCCGAATTCGCGCACCTGCTGCAGGATCTCATCGGTCTTCTGCTTCCGCTTGAACTCCTCGGTTGCAGCACGCTGAGCAACAGCACCTGCAGCACGCTGAGCAGCAGCGCTGACGGCGCGTGACTCCTCGAGGTCTTGCAATTCCAACATCACGTCACCAGGAATGCTCTCGCGGTGTTCAAGGAAACGTTTGGCCAAGTTGTTTTCGGCTCGTGCTTCCTCAGACGTTCCATGATTTCTGATCGGTATACGACCGAACTGCTTCACGTCCTCGACGAGCGTTTGCAGAGATCCGCTTAATGCAGAACGCTGAAGGGCAGCGCTGACAGCGGCTGACTCTGAAGGCGTGGCGCATTCGAGGGCTTGCAACTCTAACATAACGTCATTAGGAATGCTGTCGCGGTGGTCGGAGAAACGTTTGGCCAACTTGTTTTCAGCTCGTACTTCCTCGGACGTTCCTTTCTTTCGCCTCGGTATACGACCGAACTGCTTCACCAGGTCAACAATCCTTTGGACAGCACCGTTCAACACAGCACGCTGAGGAGGGGCACTGCTCACTGCAGCAGGCTGAGGAGCACCGCTGTTGGGTGCAGAAACGTCAGGAGCATGGCGCCCAGACCGAGAGCTACCAGCATGCCGCGGCATTACTGTGTACAGTGGGTGCTGGAAAGTTCCTTTGTAAGGATAGCTCGAGGCAACATGGCTAGGGAGAACTTGATCATGATGATGGTGATGAGGGAAATTCGTTGTGGAGGAACCTCTGATACCGACACTGCTACGCACATGGAAGGTGTCTTGAAATGAGGCACAGCCAGAGTTGATATACAATGAGGCGTTTGAAAACGAGACACTGCTATCAACGCTTTTATAACTGAACGACGTCTGATTTCGACATTGCTACGAACATGGGGGTTGTCTTGCAATGAAGCACGGCCATGACCTGATTTAGGTTCCACAGAAACACATGCAGAAATGTTTTGTTTTTCAAACACCGAAATTCTCTGTAAACGAGACACTGTGAACGACTGCAGAACAGGCGCTTGTAGCAAAGGAAGTGCAGGCTGAGAAGCACCGCGGGCGAACGTGAATGAATCCGTTGGGCAACGTGAGCACAGACCGAAACTCTGTGCAGGCACTCTCAAGGGAGCCAGGGCAGGCTGAGGAGGAATGCAGGCCGCAAACACTATTCGTGCACCAGACGCCACAACAGTAAATAGTGCAGGCTGAGAAGCACCGCATAAACAACGAAACTACCAAACGATATGTTTGAGGCAAACGTAGTTGGCATCCCGCAAGGCGCAAGACAAAGATGCTTGCCATGTCCAGCAAGCTGAGAAGCATCGCTGACAAGACAGGAGAAACCTCACCTCAAGCTTTCTCCTGAGGGGTGGCTTTCAAGAATGCGGCACTTCTTGGCGGATTCCGGCGTCGTGCTCCACTCATTCATCCGCTTATGCTCGCCTGATTGCTGAAGCTCTGTGCGCATACCCAGTGTTCTCAATTTTTTAATGAAGTACTGCGCCTCAGACACGACGGAGTCGTCAATGTGGGTCACGCTGTGCACCGTCATGCCGTCTTTTGAACAGCCAGTAATGAGCAACAAGCAGACTCTGTGCTTCGCTCGGTTGGGCGGATCCATTTTGAACGAGAGCAAGTTGTCAACTGAGCAGTGTCCGTGAATCGTCACTGAGTGGGAAGACTCACCGTCAGAAGCGTCCGTGACACCTGGTGTGGACACGACGAAGCCAGCCGCAGTGGATACGCACCGAGACTTCTGCGTGGTACAAACGAGAACGACTGCCAAGTGGCAGTTCCGGGTAAGCTGAGAAGCGTCACCCCCTCCACCCGCTGGTGAGTACTGCACGCGCATGCCGTAGAAGGGACAAGACCGTATCTCAGAGAGCTGTGCCGCGAGCATTGCATCCTGGCTCTCGCGGCACTGCTTCAGGATCTCCAAGACGACATTGTAAGACGTATTCGGGGCGTGCGATATCTGAAGCGGTGAAACGGCCACCACAGTCGTGTTGACGAAAGTCCGTTGAGGTGTGTCATCCTGTGCATTCGCAGCCACATTGCGCACGCGTCGTATGATGCGACAATTGCTCAGTGGAGGGAAGGAGATAGCTTTCTCGTCGTGAACTTTTTTGAATTCTTGCATGCTATCAATGCCAGTCAAGGCGAAGGCTGCCGCTTGTGATACACCGACTTTGCACGAGCCACTGAAATCACGAGCAATAGTCGTAAAGAACACGCGCTCGCCTGTGTTCTCCACCACAGAGTCGGCTGGCTCCGGTTCCTCAAGCCTCATCCCATTGACCTGCAACAAGAGTGGCAAGTTTGCATTCGGATCATCCGACGCCATAGCCAAAAAGGCACAGCAGGAGAGGAGTGCTTCTCCGGTGAGAATCTGCGAAGCCTGGTCTGGATCCCAAGTACCCGCATGAGCGGTGGTCAGCTGCTCCCGGTCCATCGCGAAGTCTTGAGTGGCTGCTAAGTCGTGTAGTTGAGTCATTCTGGGACAAGAGCATGCGGAATCCACCACGCGATCTTGCGACAAGTTCAGCTCCAGTTTGCCGTCGAATTTGCCCGCCACGTTGAGAAACAGCAGCGGTTGTCCTTTGTGAGAGCGACAAAGCTCTATGTTGGTGGATCCCCAGACTGCAATCACAGCCTCCGCTGTCTTGGAGTTACTCGTCTGTGTGCCGTCGACCAGATGTACACTTGCCACTGGAGGGTGGCCAGCGGGAGTGCGGGTTTCTGAAACAGAATGAACCACAGCCATGACATCGAAGCAACGCTGCGATTTGATGTTCATCATGTCTGCCACTGTAGTCGCTGGAGCCGGCGCCGATGCCAAGGAGGTCTCCTCCGGAGAGCTTTTGAGCACTGGACTGCAGGTTGTGCGCTTGAGGTCGACCACGACACGAACAGACGTATGCACAAAAGCGTCCTGCTGCCGACTGTCCAGGCCGACGCTGGAGAGTTTCCACGCCGTCATCGGAGGGAACTTTTTCAGAGCAGCTTGGACTTCTGCTGGAGTTCCTTTGAGGATGGCCTCACAATAGTGCTCTGAGTCTGTGCCAAGCAGAATGCATGTGAATCGGTTTGCATGGACTAGCTGGCCATTGTTCCTGCTCTTGTACGAGTACTTGATCTCCCTGGGCTTGTATACTCGGACAAGGAAGTCTTGGGTTTTGGCGCTGCTCTTCGTGAGAAAACCCAGTGGAGACGTCGGCTGTTCTGCAGCAGCAGCCATGGTAGCTCACCCGGAGGATCACCGTGGAGCGCACAGTGACACAGGCTGAGAAGCACCGTGCACGGCACGGTGAGACTGGTTGAGCGGATGCGGACAAGGCTCGCTTTTGCCTCGAACTCCTGCAATCCAAGTTCTTTGAACCAGAACGGCAATGATTACAGAATTGCAAAGTTACAAGTGATGCCTCCACGAAGCACCCCCCCTGTGGAGTCGAGAAAGCGTGTTGCTGTATGTGTGCGTGACTCGATGGATGTGATGTGTGTGCTGTGTGGCCCCGCCCCAAGAAATGTTTCGGCCTCTCAAGGCCCCCCCCGCTCCACGAATCCCATTGGGGGTTCGAGATCCCCGCTCTGGTGGGCGGAGACGCCAAAGGCTTCGAAAACCGCTAGGGAGGGAAGGATAAGGGAGAAGAAAAGGACGGAGAGGGAGGGCTCGGAGGCCCTTGGAGGGGGGGATGTGCCCATCCGAGGGAACGGTGCACCCCCCCCTCCCCGTCGTGAAAACGAGGCACCAGCCGTGGCAACGACCCCCCCCCTATCCCCCTCCGCGACCTGAGTAGACCACCCAGGCCAGCGGAGGACGTCATAGGGGGCGGGGGTTCTGACTTCGATGAAAGAAGAGAAGGAAAGCGGGGGGCAAGGATCAGGCAGACGAAAGCCCTTTTAGGCTTTACCCGGCGTGTGGAAATGCCTTTTTTGGCTTTTGCGGGGACTAACCCGCGCGGTCGCCCGCAGGCGACAGGGCGCCCAGGCCCTCTCCGCGCGCGCAGGCGCGTGGCAAACTACATGCGCACGATCGCCCGTGGAATCGAATGGAACCGTCCGCGGCGAGTCGTCCGCGGCGACTCAGGACCACGCCGCCCTGGAAGAAGAGGCGCTACAAGGATGCATTCTGCGACGCTGGAGATCCTGATGCGACGAGGACGCTGCAGAGAAACATTCTGCGCGCGTACGCACGACCTGGAACGACAAGCACAATACGGGAACAAATTCGGTGACGCTGGACTCCCCGATGGGACGAAGAAGCAGCAGAGACACGTCTCAAGGCGCAGCAACACCGAAGTGACGCAAACGCACCCCGCGACACGACAAGGACGCTGCAAGAAGAAACTCGGCGACGCAGGAGTGCGTGGAAGCTACAAAGGCATGGAAAGGAAGCTGCGAGGAAACTACAGAGTATTCAAAGCGTCTCGAGCTTAGGGAGCCTTCCTCAGAGCCCTTGTGCGCACGACTCGGGGCAGCCGGCCGCCCTCCCCTCCTGTTCGTCCTCCTCCTCCTCCTCCTGCTCGTCCTCGTCCCCCTCCTGCTCGTCTTCTTTCTCCTGCTCCTCCTCCTCCTCCTCCTCCTCCTCTTTCTCCTGCTCCTCCTCCTCTTCCTCCTCCTCTTCCTCTTGCTCGTCCTCGTTCTCGTCGTCCTCGTCTTGCTCGTCCTCCTCCTCCTGGTGCTCTCTCCTCCTCCTCCTCCTCCTCCTCCTCCTCCTCCTCCTCCTCCTCCTGGTGGTCCTCGTTCTCCTTCTCCTGGTGCTCTCCCCCCCCTCCTCCTCCTCGTCCTCCTCCTCCTCCTCCTCGTCCTCCTCCTCCTCTTCCTCCTCCTCCTCCTCCTCCTCCTCCTCCTCCTCCTCCTGGTAGTCCTCCCCCTCCCCTCCTCCTCC